>PVJA010000144.1:78715-223390 GCA_004027025.1 Myocastor coypus | reverse complement strand
TTTTTTTTCTTTTTGAGACAGAGTCTCGCTATGCAGTTCAGGCTGGCCTTGAGCTCACTTTTGTAGACCAGCCTGGGCTACGAACTCACACTAATCCTCCTGCCTCAGCCTCCCGAGTGCTGGGATTACAGGCCTGTGCCACCACGCCCGGTTTGAGAACTACTTATAGAAGCTAAGTTAGGTCAAAATATTTTAGGCTGCCAGGCAGAGCTAAATCCTACAAACAGTCAGCAGAAATAAAGATAACACATCTCAACTGTGGCCAGAGGCATCAGTCAGAGGCCAGGCCTCAAGATAAACAGGGAATGACAAGCCCTACTGCTTTACCCAGGGCTGAGACAGCAGTAGCACCTGGTCCAGTCACATCTCAGTAGACAGCAATCACCTCAGTGGGTGGCCAAAACCCCCAGACCCAACCCTCCCTTAAAAAATTCCTTGTTCTTTCCATGCACACTTGCTATGTGACCCACTCCCCACTGGATCAGCATTACCTAAGCCCCTATGCTTATAATCTCATTGGTTCATTGTAGCTTTAGCCCACACTGTGCCCACCTCACAACTTGGATCTATGAAACTTCCTTTACAAACTGGGCTTGCTGGCTTGCTTCTCTCAGGAGCTATTTTTCTCTCTCAAAACTTCCTAATCTTAACCTCAATTGTTTCTTTTCTTTCTTTCTTTTTTAATATATGGCCAGCTCAGCACCACATGCTGTGCCAGCCCCACCCCAAGGGTGGGCATAAGCTGAAGTACCTATCACATATGCGAAAGCCAAAGCACACATAAAGAGCAAGCTAACAAGATACAGGAAATAGGGAGACAGAACAGCTTCTCAGATGGAAAGGAGGAGGAAGGGAGGAGAAAGGAGGGATGAAAAAAGGAAAGAACACGTGCCATGTACAGACCGGTGCCACACAAGGAACGTGAACAATATGGACTGCAAACGTGGCCTGGTTAAAAAAAAAAAAAATATTTCAACTTGTATAAAGTTCAACAAGAAAGCTTATATGTCTATCTCATAAGTTCCTGTCTTCACAGGCACACACACACACACACGTGTGTGTGTGTGTTGAAGTAACAATCACTGCTGCATTCCAGCGATGTGCCAAGTGGCACAGGCATGTGTAAAGTCAGGTTCGCAAGAGTCCCCATTCAACTGTATGTGGCAGGCAGAGGAATCAGGGTCAATGCTATACCTTGCTGTCCCCTACATGTCACTGTTCTACATGGTCAGGACTTGAGCACCCTGCAATCAACCATGAAAATCCACATAATGCTAAAGACATATCACGGGGTCAACATCCCAGTGCTGGGGGTTAGCTGTCCTGTGAAACGGATCTGAAGTTCCCAGGGAGATATATGTAGGCTTTGCATGAACACTATGCTCATATATGGGGCCTTGAACATCCTTGGTTTGGTATGCAAGGGGACCCCTAGTGTGGTGTTGGGTGTGGGAAGCCCACTCGAGGATTGTCACCAGCAGCATAAGAGGCAGAACTAGAGAAGCTGTCAAAACACCATTAGGGATGATGTTTGGAGCAGCTGTTGGAACTTCTGGCAGCTGCTGGTTCTCTTGGGCTGCTCTGCTGGAGGATCTTGTCCTGCTGGCTTTCCCGATGAACTTTGGAGGAGCTCTGGTCCTTATCTTGAGTATCGCTTCCTGGCTCCAGAGGGGAGAGGGTACACTGCTCAGCCTCATGGAGAAGCTTCTTAAATTGGCTTTCCTGGTGGGAACTCAGCTTTCCTCATTGCTGGAGAAGCAATGTGACCTCACTGCTACTGAGGATGGCTGTGGTACTTTTGGGGGAGCCCTGGTGCTTACCTTGAGTGTTGCTTCTTGGCACCAGTGCAGATCCCTCACATGCTAGCACAGATCCTCCATCCTATGGGCACAGACTTTCTAGCTTCCACCACTGTCCTCCGGGCCTTTCCAGAACAGATCCATGAAAAGCACCTGTGTGAGACTTTGCTTTGGGCTCTAGGCCTCCAGTTGGGCTTGTGCGAGGCATCATTGTAAGTTCTAGGTTTTCAGCTGGACTCTTGCAGTATATTAGAATCTAGGTCCTCAGGTGAAGTCTTTAGTGTTTACATGTATGGACAGAGTTCCTACATTTCTTGTGTATGATTCTTGAATGATCCATTATAAACTATTATTATAAAATGTGTCCTGTATGATAGTTTCCAAACCATGACATATTTCTGTGCAAACAAGTTGAATAGAACTATTGTCCATACAATGTTCTATAAGTATTATTTATGGATGAATCTCATGTTGTAAGTCTCTGCACCATGTATCTTTTCCAGTTTAACGCAGCTCTCAGGTGATTGTGCATACAGTTTAATTAAGAGATATTTAACTAAGATTTAATTGTAGGAGGGATGTAAACACTGTTTTGGGTATGTGTGGTGCTGGAGATCAACATCCAGGGCCTCTCGCACGTTGGCAAGAGCTCTGCTCTGAAGCTATGCCTCCAAATCACTCACTGTGTTTTTTAACATGTCATGGCAAGTCTTTAAAAAGATAAAGATAGCAGTATCTCATTAGGAAACAACTGGACTTGTTTTCTCCTACAGGTGGACAGGGAGCAGGTAGTAGCAGCGCCACCCGCACTGGCTTCTTGTGCAACCCCAGGAGGTGGTGTCTCAGAAATGCTACACAAGAGGTAACAGGTGCCCTGGGCACAGCTGCTAGGGCTGGCTCTGCTGCCCTGGTGGTGGCCTGGAGACAGGGAGTCTTGGGGTACAGGGTTTCCAGAGGCAAGCCACAGGCCAGAGTGGGGCTCTTCTTAAACCAAACTCCCAGCAATGTCACCCAACACCTTCCATGCATCCTCAGGCTGCAACCAGACCTGTGTCCTACACCTTGCCCAGGCACTGACGTACCTGACACCCTGTGCCTCTCCCTAAAATAAATCTGTGCCCTGCAGGCTGTAGGACAAGAGGCCCCTAGGAAGCAGTCACATGGGCCAGAGCTGCCAGGAGAGGCCATGGTAGTGAGCTCTGCATCCCATATCCACTGCAGATGGACACAAGCTGGTCTGGGATGCCAGGAGCCCACTCAGAGCCCTGTGGTGTCCCCAGTGGCTGAATCACCTCAGGCAAGGCCAGTGGCTTCTCTGAGCTTGCATCCCCACTCCAGGGACCACATGGTGATGCACAAGGAACTGTGAGGCCTGGCCATGCCATGGTGCCAGTATGAGCAGCCCATGCGCATGAGCCTGTGTGCCCCTTCCAGGAAGGGTGGCCACCCCCATGCCTGGGAGGTAGCACAATAGCGGGTCCCTGGTCTCTTGCCAGCTGCACCAGCCACCCTTGCCCACGGAGCCCAGGGCAACCTCTTCCTGCTCAGCATGCTCTTCACTGCCCAGGAGGCTGCCTCTCTACCTACAGCCACAGCACAGCCTCAGCTCTTGCCAGGCCTGGGCGGGGAGCATGAATTGGAGCTCAGGACTCCTGAGTCCTGGCTGTTCACCCAGCCCTGGCCCTCCATGGGGACCTAGTCACCTAGTGGAATAATCAGGGCCGGAGGAGGGGGAATGTAAGCTCTGTGAGTCCGAGTGGTAGCAGCAAGTCCGTACCCATTGCATGCTTTGCTGGGGCCTTAAAATATCTGAATTAATTGCTAATATACACAAACTGGGAGTTTTTGTGTGCAGTTCCAGATCTCAGGCTTCTTTTGGAAAATCCAAAGTTATGGGTCACATCAAGGCATCCACAGCCCCCAGGCTGGGCAGCTGCTGCTCTGGGGCTCCAGGCACCTGTCTCTGGCACCCATTGGCCCTGTGACTCCTTCCTCCAGCAATCTTCTCCACTGCCCCAACTCTCCCAGCCCCCTGAGCCTGTGCCTGCACCCCTGCCCTGCCCTGCCCTGCCTGCCATAGGCTGGTGACCCTTCCTGGGCCTCAGTCCCTGACTGGGCAGAATGGTGGCTCCCACCCCCTTGTAGAAGTGTCACAAGGAGCATCATGAGGCTTCATGGACCCACGCCAAGGCAGGAGTGAACAGACACCTGGCACCTCAGGCTGGCCCTGAGTGGTGATACATAAGGACACTGGCAAGCAGACACAGTGGGGTCAGCACCCCTGCCTGGTCCAGTGTGTTGACTAGGCCTTTGGTGACTTGGCTGGCAGAGGTCCACAACAGTAGGTTCTGTCTGCATCTGCTCAGCACAAATGCAGTCTGGGCACTGAGAAATGACAGGGCAAAGGACGCAGTGATGCCAGAGGAACCTGGTGCCACCACTTTGCTGCCATGTACCCACAGGCAAGTGGCCGGGGCTCTAGGAAGTTCACTTTCCCCTCCCAGAAATCAAGGCTGCTCCAGGGGTGGAAGGGCTTAATCATCACAGTCCTCATGACAGTGCCCAGCACAAGTCACAGTGCTATATGGTGTCTGCAACTGAGCTTCTTAGCTATCCAGGGCATCCCAGCAGCAGAGGACCCCTGCCCTGGGGAATCTGGGAACTGGCACCCTCAAGGAAAGGGTCCCATCCTGCCCTACTTTCCTGCCACACAGAGGTTGTAGGGGCTTGGTCCAGGCTGAGGGATGCCCCCAGGACTTCCTAAGGGCCACCTACCCAGGGGTCTCCCTACAACAGGGGTGGGAGTTGCCAGCTCAAAAGGAAAAACTGTGCCTCCAAGGCCCCGTGTGACAACAGACGCCAGGCTCCCTCTCCCCGCCTAGGGAGCCGGCATGTGGCTTCCATTAGGGCCACATCTGGAGGCACTCAGAGGCAAGGTTGGCCTGAAGAGGGGCTTGGATCCCTGGCCCAGCTCTGCTCCCACACAGGACCTCCGACCCGTCAGGGCCTCGAGCGATGGCTGGAAAGCTCCTTCCTCAGGCCTCGGGCTGCCATGGTAACACAGCTAGGTGGTCATTTCTTGCCCTATCACAGCCTCCTGGAGGGTTTGCTCTTCTACCACTGACCCAGCCTCTCCATCCAGGGCCCCATCGTAACTGGGGACCCACCTGCCCCCAGCTCTCCCCTACAACAGCAGCCAAGTCCAAATCCCACTTCTCTAGCCAGATGTTCCATCAAACAGCTGGATTGCAGCGCACAGCACTGCCTGTCACCTATCCTCACATGCTTCTCATCCACGGCTGTTTATCTGCTCATTACCCTCCACCCCATCAAGACTGCAGGGCAGGGGAAGCACATAAAGGATGCTCCCCGAAGGCCTCTGGAGAACAGATGGCAGACAGCAATTGCTCACGCTTCTAATTACCCAGCTCTGCACGGAGCACTGGGTATAAATGAGCTCATTTAGTCCTCAAAACAGGCTTCTCTGCAGCTGACAGAGAAACTGAGGCACAAGGAGGCCAGTCGCCTACAGGTCGTGGAGCCAGAGCACATGTATGGTGGGGAGGCAAATACTGAGTAGGCAGAAAGAGGACAGAGGGGTGAAGGATGTTTATCCGGCCAGGCCCTGGCTCCTGGATCCCATCCCCCAAGATGTGCTCTATTCCCTGTACACCTAGACCTGTGCCTGGGCTTGGGCTCCTCTCTGAGACAGCCCCAGGGTTCCTCATCACAGGCCACACCCATATCCCTATCCTAAGGAGAGCCTGATCAGGGGAGAGAAAAAAGTGAGCCTGGGTCCTGACAGCACAGTGGTTCCCCAGATCACAAGCCCAGAGCCCCAGAGGCCCCTGGCAGTAGGAGGCAGCAATGCAAAGGCAGGGCCTGGGCTTTGCTCCCCAACTAGGTACACCCCTCTGGGCATATGGCACATGTGCACCTCATCCAGGCCCCCTGCAAGGCTCTGGGCTGGGCCTAGGGAGCAGCTGACCCTCAGAACAGGGGAGAGGGGACCTGCAGCCCAGCATCAGACAAGGCTCCGAGATCGTGTTCCTTTTGCCACAATGCCTAGCACAGCTGTGCACACTCCATGCCCACCAATGTCCACGCAGGCTTAGAGAGCAGCCAAGTCCATGCTGCAGAGACAGCAGGACACAGCCCTGGGGCAGTGGAGAAATCCCAGAGCCCCTGCCTCCCCTCTCTTCCTGCACTGCCCAGCTGGGAACCCACCCCCTCCCAGGGCACTCTTGCCTCCCTCAGCCACTGGCTTTCTCACTGCTGAGCTGCTAACACCCAAGCAAGGTCACAGAGCGAGTGACAAGAGACAGACCTCTGGAAATAAGAACCTCCCAGAATACCCTGAGAGGGGGTAAGGTGAAAACAGCTGTGTGGAGGACCCGGAGATCCGCGTGGGTCTCCGAGGGGAGGCACCATGTGGGAACAGCAAGGCAACAGGGAACCTGGGTGAGGAAGAGTGACTGAGACAGGAGCTGCACAGATCAGGCCAGGCAGGAGGAGCAGCCATGGGTCTGCACAGCCCAACGTGTCCCGCTGAGATGCTCACAGGCCCTGCCAGCCCCACAAGACCCTTGCTTGGCAAGGGACACCTCCAGCATCTAGGATGGGGCCCTCACCTCACCCACCATCCACCCAAGGAGCCAGCTGTCCCAGGCCTTGGCAGGGACCAGCACCCCTGGAGGAAGCATCTTCTTACCTTCAGGGCCGCTCCTGGGGACTGAATGGACAGAGTTGGGGTCTGCATCTTCCTCTGCCTGGGAACGGGATGCAGCTGGCTGGGGGTCAGACACCACTAGGGTGGATAGGACCTGGGCCTCCTTGTGCAGTGGCATGGCCAGGATGGGGTCACTGCTGGGCTTGACAAGATCCTCGGGAGGGCTCAGTGTAGCCCAGGATGGGATGCCACGGGCTAGGCCTGACCTAGGCAGGAGCTGGGGGCCCTCCTGCCCAGTGCTGCGAGGGGTGGCCTGTGCATCCGGGATGAGGTTCTCCTCGGGCCCTGCCTTGGCTTCTTCCCTCTTCTCCTGAACAGCGAGGATGGGCCTGGCTGGGGCCGTGGTGGGCAGCACCTGGGGGCCACCTGCTGCCGGCTGCTCCGTGACTGCTGCCTCTTCTTCCTCTGTCACCTCCCTTTCTTCCTCCTCCTCCTCCTCTTCCTTCTCCTCCTCCTCTTCTTCAGTGTCCTCTGTCACTCTCCTGGCTTTGGCCTGCACAGGAGCAGGAGGACCCAAGGCAGCAGCTGCTGTGGGCCGGGGGAGGGCTGCTGGCCAGAGAGTCGCCTGCATGGTAGACAGCAGCTGGATGCCACCTCCCAGGGCAGCTGGGGGACCCTGTGCCCCTGTCTGGGCCTCGCCCACCAGCGCCGACACAGCCTCCCCCTCAGCCACCTCCTGGTCATAGCTGTAGGGGTCTTCATAGTGTCGCTCAGGGTCCCCCTCGTCAGTGTCCGAGAAGTTCCCGTGACAGCCAGGAAGCTGATAGCATATGAGTTCCCCGCCAGCATCAGGGCAGTGGCATGCCCGGCAGGCTGACAGGTGGACGGTGTGGCCGGCAGGGTATTTCCGGCCCGAGTGGATACAGCCCACCTGACCACACTGGGGGCAGCTGTCAGCCACCACCACAGCCTCGATGCAGTTGGGTGGGAGCTCAGGGCACAGCATGAACTGGCAGCTGATCTTGCCGCCACCCGGTGGGCAGGAGCACTCAGTGCTGCCAAAGTCCACAAAGTAGGACTGCCCAGCGGGCACCCGGCCGTCCACAAAGCCGCCCTGCACACAGTCATAGTACTGGTAGCCCTCGCAGGTGCAGCCGTGCCGCACACAGGTGGAGCAGCAAGCGCCCGGCTCCAGCGCCTCCTCGATGCAGTTCTCCAGCAGTGGGCACTGGGCACCTGTGCAGTCCTGCCATGGCCCTGCCATGCCCGGGCTCAGGCCTATTGCCATGGCCAGGGCCACCACCAGCCAGAGTCCTGCAGGGTTCCGGAGCAGTGCCATGGTCCTGCCAGCCCCTGGAGATAGAAAGGAAGCCCATCAGCAGAGGGCATGTGCCCAGCCCCAGGCACACCCTGGCACACACACTCACATGACCTACACCATGAGGTGGACACCAAAGACAGCCACCACAGCAGGTGCTGAGGGGTCCTGATGTGGCCCTACTTCTGCGCTCCCAAGGCCCCCCAGGCCCCTGGGTCAGCAGACCCACACGGACTCTCAGTTTTTGTTTTTTAGTATTTATTTATTTGTTTGTTTGTTACAGGGTCTCACTACACAGGTCCAACTCATAGTAATTCTCCTGTCTCAGCTTCCTCAGCACTAGGATTACAGGTGTGCACTACCACACCTGGTTTCACATGTGGCATGGCAGCAGTTCCAGAGCCAGCACAGCCTGCAATAACACGGGGGATCGAACTCAGGTCCCTGTGCTTGCCAGGCAGGTGCTTAGACTACCGAGCTATCTTTCCAGCCGTCTTTCTGGGGTTTTTGAGGCAGGGTCTTGCTGTGTAGTTCAGGCTGGCCTTGAATTAACTATGTAGCCCAGGCTGGCAGGTAACCTGCAGTGGTCCTCCCACCTTGGCCTGTAGAGTGCTAGAATTACAGGCAAGCAGCGCCTGCCTGGCTCAGACCCTCTGGCTGGCCCCATGCCCAACAGAAGTGAGCACATTCAGCCCCGCTTTCACTGGGGGGCCCACCCAGCCCCTGGGTCCTCCCTGTAGACACGCCCCCTCACCCACAGATGCTGTGCATCCTGTGGGGGAAAGGCCCATGGGCAACGCTGCACACCTGGTCCCACACAGGCTGGGAACACAGTCAGGGGTGCTGGGCAGCAACAAGCTGGTCCCTGGGCTCCAGCACAGCCTCCCCACTACCACCACCAACTGCAGCCCTGGCTGAAGACGTGGGGCACAGCAGGGCGCAGGACCATTCTCATAGGACCTCCCCGCCCAGGACTGCAAACTTAGCACCCGGAATGCTCCTGCCTGCCTTCCCCAGCACCAGCGAAGACATCCTGGACACCTGCTCCCTGACAGTCCAACACAGCCTGTTCGCCCCGTCAGCCGTCCCACTCTATGCCGCAGCCTCGCCCCTAGTGCTGCCTCAGCACCAGCGTCATGCCCATCTGCCCTAGAACAACCACAGCCAACATTCTGCCTTCCCATCCCTGGGATGCCAAGGTGACCAGGAACAGGTGGTCCTGTCTGGTGGGGCCACACAGCCCCCCGTCTCACCAGCACCTTGAGACCTGCCCGTGCCTAGCACTGAGGGCCTGGGAAGCCACCCTGGCCCAGCTCTCTACTGGACCCTTGGAGCACGCTGTTTCCCCCTCCTCTCAGCATCTTCCATAAGCCACTAGAATGCCACCTTCTCACCCCTGGCCCTTCCCCATGTCACCCTTGAAAAAGTCACTGGTCCCACAGCACATGTTGACCTGGGGACCAGGCCCCACCCTGGGCTTCCCCCAAATCACACCCAAGGGTTCCCTCTCCATGCACCCTGAGGGAGTGCTAACATTGGTAATTCCTTTGCTAAAACCACCAATTTTTTAAGAAATTAAAACACAAGGAAAGAGCATATCAAAGTTTACTTACTTTTTTAGTACCATCAATCAAACTTGCTAGGTGGGTGCCGTGCCAACTAGTTATATCCCAGACCCTCAAACTTTAAAAAGCAGATTTTTAAAAGACTTAGGCAAGAGGGAGAAGTGGGGAGCGCTGCCACTGTGGCTTTTGAAGGAAGCCCCAGTAGGCACCTGGGACAGAGCTCTGAGGACAGCGAAAGAGTGACGGCCAGTGTCACCACCCCACACTGGCAAGGGAGCAACCACAGCGACCTAAGGCCCCCAGACACCAGGGTTTCTGAGCCAGTAAGACAGGCTCCTGGCTGCCCTCCATAGCTGATAATCCGGGTGGGAGACATAATCAGTGCACATGCAGATCTGTGTCAGGCACAAATGAGCACAGGGAAGAAATAAACAAAGGAAGGAAGAGAGGAAAGGACTGGCAGGGAGAGCCAGGTCAGCTGGCGGGTGTGGGCAGGAAGGCTTGGGGGTGGGGGCAGGGGGAGAGCCTGAATGTTCCAGCTCGGGGGGCAGAGTGCATGGGGCCAGCACAAAGGGCCTAAGACCAGGACCAGCGGAAGCCAGGTGAGGAGCAGCTGGGGCCACTGTGGCTGGAGCCAGAGGAGCGACATAAAGAGTGACAGCAGATGGAGGGCTCCTGGTGGAGGTGAGCGCCACCACACATGCCCAGGAGCCCACAAGTGCTGGTGGAGGCGTGCAAGACACACGTGGTGGGCAGCAGGAAGGACAAGGAGGTGGAGGGCGAGGTTTCTGACCCCCTCCCCATCCCTCGAAGTCTGGCCCCTTGCTCTGCCCATCTGGGCCTCTGGTCACCCCACCATGGCCACACCCATGTAATGCCAGGTCTAAAGCCTCCTGCCATTCCTACCTCATACCCAAGAAAGACACTGGGCCTGAGCCTGACCACAGTCTCTCATTTGCTTTGCACCCCAGGCAAGGCCCTGCCCTCTCTGAACCTCAGCCCTACAACGGAGAGGTCCCACACCTAGGCTCACGGTCAGGGCTAGGCACTATCAGGCCCTTGGGACACTGGTGTGGTACACTCTGTGGATGACAGCACTCACACAGTCATGCAGTCACACAGAGTTTCAGGCATCTGACTCCTCAGACCCCCTGAAGCATCATGACCCATGCGACCCCCACCCCCTCTCTGAGTGGGAAAGGCAGAAAATGGCCAAACGGACACCCAGGGCCACTCATGGGAATTAGAAGGCACACATCCAGAAGGATCTGGTGGCGTATGTCTGCAATCTAATGTTCTGGGAGGCTGAGGCAGGAAGGTCACCAAGTTTGAGCCTACCCTGGGCAACTTAGCATCTCCCTAAGACCCTGTCTCAAAATAAAAATTTTTTAAAGGGTGAGGGATACAGCTCAATGCAAAGGCCCCACCTATCAACCAATCTCAAGTATCAAAAAAAAATTTTTTTAAACACAACCATTTCTCCAAGGTAAGAGATAAATTATATAACACAGAAGAATGGCTGCGCAATGGACAGAAACAGACAGCAGTCCAATAGGGAAGATGGTAGGGATGAAATAGATTAATAAAGCAGGACCCTGCAGAGGCCATGACAACGAACTCCTAGCCTCGGGTCAAACTAAAAACAAAAGGATCCCGCAGGTCTCCACTGGGCACCACATGGGGGAGCAACTAGGAAGGAGGGCAGGACTACACACAGCCTTGCCAGAGGCTCAGCCCCTCCTCACTGGTATTGGTTCACAGATGGACATGTGACCAACGAGACACAGAGCTGCCAGAAGACAGGTGGTAGGGGTGCTAAGGCCTGGAAACTGCACCTTGGTCTCCAGGATGCCCTGGCCACCAAGTAAGAGGTCTGGCTTCCCTGTGGGAAGACCGCATGAGCGCAGACCTCCTGAAGTCCACTACATTCCAATTATGAACCAGGGAGGATTCATCCACTTAGGGGGCAAGGCCCTCAGGCTCCAACCCCTTCCCAAAAGCCCTCTTCTGCAGAGCAGCCAAGGCATCACACAGAGCCTCTGGCAAATAGGCCACAGGCACAGCCAGCCACACCCAAAGCCCAACCTCATCACTCAGAGGAAAGTGAGGCTGGGCAGTGCATCCTTCAGGGCTCATGGTACAGCCCTCTGTGTTCAAGAAAAAGGGAAGAAGAGGCCTGAGACAGTGCCCCAAAAAGCACCCAGAACAGGCTTCAGCCTTGCTGACCTCCTGAACTCAGGGACCGCTCCTCTTCCTGTTGCTCTTGCTACTTCAGGGGAAGCATTCCTGGATGCCCGCCCGTTGGGTGCTGGAAGCTGCAGAGAGCACGGAGCCTAGGCATTCTGTGGGTCACTCTCACAGTGGTCTCAGCAACCCCAACATACAATTACTTCCTCTTTGTTAAGAACTTTCCTTTTTACACTTCAAAAATCCACTTTACTGGGTCAGGGAGATAGCTCAGTAGAATAAGCTATCTTGCCTGGCAAGCACAGGATCCTGAGTTCAATCCCTGGTACAGCAAAAAATAAAAAAATAAAAAAAGACTTTATCATTTCTCTTTGATGTATCCAAAGGACAGTGTACTAGTCTCATGCTTTGGAGTCATGTTAGCAAACTAAGGACTACAAAGGCACAAGCACTGTACTACCACTACCATCTAGCTGCCGAGACGGCCATCAGGTCACAAACGGGGGACAGCATATACAGCATGGATACTGGAGAGCAAGAGTCAAGTCCCAGGCAGGACTGCACACCTCACTACATTTCTCAAGACAGTGTACAAGGGAAAAGTTTATTTGTGGTATTTTCCATCTAATATTTTTGGATTATAATTGATTGCAAATAATTAAACCATAGAACGCAAAACCATGGACAGGGCATGAGACTGCATATACTGTCAAACTGTGGGACAGGATTGCCTTCACTGATCCTCAGATAATTTCTGATTCTGATGAGAACAGGTTTGCCAGATCTAGCAAGGAAAAATACAGGATGTGTGCAGTTCCAGCGGGATTTCAGATAACAATGGGTGACTGTGTGGCGTAAGGGTGCCCCCAGCAACACTCAGGACAGACTCAGCGGTTGTGTGTTTGAAATGCTGATTTAACTGGGCAGCCTACATGTGATCAGGCAAGAAGAAAGTTTCAGGCTGGATGCAGTAAGGCTTTAAAACTTCCTGAGTATTCAGAAGGGAATCTCTTTTAAACAGCAGGCAATTATATCAAAACAGTAGATCCTGCAAATAGCCAGGATGACAGTAGGGAAATAAACACAGAAGACACTGGTGATGTGCCAGGGCCAGAAATGAGTAATCAGCTCCCCCACCCCAGCCACCTGCAAGTCCAGCCAAAGAGCAGGCACGACCAGCAGCCGCAATGTGGCAGGGCAGCTCAACAGCAAGACCTGCTGCACCGGCCAGCACAGGGGACCCCAGCACTCGGAGCCACGTGCCCTCTCTATTGGCACTGGCAAGCTACCCAGCTCCTATTTACCAGGCTGGTGTCTTCAACACCCTTGGCCTCTTATCTACACTCAAAGGAGAGACAGGGGGGGCCCAGTGAGGTAGAAGTCCTGGAATCCCTCCCCCCAAAACGTGGGCCTCCTCCTGAACAGCCAGGGCTCCTGGTTTAGAACTGACATTTCTATGGGTGGTGGACGCTGGGCATTCTACCCCCTCCCAAGGGGCCAGCATGTCCAGTCCTGTGGTCTGGTCACCCTTCAGCCATTAGCCCCACTGGGTCCAGTTCAGCACCCATAGTTTTACAAGCCCCACTGCAGGATATAGAAAATACAGTCCATCCCACGATGGGATCAAATCAGCCCTAGAAGGGAAGGGAATCCTGGCATAAGGTACCCCATGGATGAATGCTGATGGTGGCATCCAAAGCCATTATACAGGCAAAACCTCAACAGTTTTATTTATCTGAGCTCTCTTTAGTAGTCAAGAGACAGAAAGTAGAACAGAGCCGGCCCACGGCTGGATGTCAGGGTAGAGTGTTACTGTTTAACAATGCTTTCCAGTTCAAGAGGATCACAAAGTTCTGAAAGCAGATAATCACAATCATTGTACAACAGTGTAAATTTACTTAATGACACTGGACTATGCACTTAAAAATGGTGAATGGTATGTATATCTTATTCAAAAAGCAACAGCATGTGTGGCCTAGAGAGCCAGAAGTGGATCGATTGGCACACTGCAGAGAGAGGAACAGGAAGAAAGAACTGCAATGAAGACCTGGCAGGAAATAAAGGCCACTCCTGGCACCTTCCCTCAGTAGCAAGCTTCCCGGTGTTCAGGGCCAAAAGGAAATTAGCAGGTGACCCTGTGCTCTCTGTCTGATAAAAGGAAGTCATCTAGTTTACCAGGAAAAATAAATTTGTTCTCAGCACAAGATCTCAGGAGGGATTTGCACTGCTGATTAGGTTCGTATTTGATTATCACTTCCTCAGTACTGACAATACCAGGCACCAGAACACAAGCTTCCAGAGGTCAGTGTTTCATTTCACCAAGCTCTAAAGATGAGGAAACTGAAGCCCAGATACAGAAATGATCTGCCGAGGTCATGTGACCAGTGAAAGATGGCAAAGGAATGGGAAGCCAGGGCTGTCTGTCCAAAGAATAAGGCCAGGGTCCTGCAAGTCCTGCAAATAGCAATATTCATAGAGTTCCATGCTGCCAGCCACTACCTAGTACAGGTGTAGGTGTGGAAGAGAAGAAGGCCAGAGAGTCCTGGGCTCATGTCATGGTCCAACAGGGCAGTGGGGCCAGGGCTTGGTCCCATTGGGAGGTTACACCCCACAGAAAGCGGAAAACCTCGGAAAACCTACAGGATGTTGTTTAGAGATGTAAACGGTGGAACCAAAAAGCACCCGCAAGCAGCCACAGTGAAGCCTAGGGCAGATTCCTAGGGAAGGGGGGGCTTCACCGTGGGGCACAGGGAGGGTCAGGTCTGTCCTGCCACATGCAGGGACTGTGAAGCACAACTTTCTTTCTTTCTTTCTTTCTTTCTTTCTTTCTTTCTTTCTTTCTTTCTTTCTTTCTTTCTTTCTTTCTTTCCTTTCTTCCTTCTTTCCTTCTTTTCTTTCTTTCTTTCTTTCTTTCTTTGTCTTTCTTAAGATATTTGGTCATTACAGGGTCTCACTACTCAGCTAGGACGCATAGGGATCCTTCTGTTTTCAGCCTCCCCAGCACTGGGATTACAGGCATGCAGCACTAGACCAGTATTCTGTGGCTGGCTCAGCCCACCCTGGGGGCAGGGCTGGCACAGCATGTGGTGCTGGGGATAGAATCATGGTCCCTGTACTTGCCTAAGATTGCCTAAGCAGGAGCTTTAGTCTGCTGAGCTATCTTGACAGCCCTGGTAAAGTCCATTTTCATGGAGTGTCTTTTCACTAGGAAGGCGCCTTTTCAAAGAAAAGAAAGACAAAGAAAACAAAAAGCCAGTGGCGGTAATTTAGCAAAAGGTAACAAAAGCCAGAGAAGGTAAGATGCTGGCAGAGAGAGAAAGGGAAAGAGAGAAGCAAAGTGAGGATCGCAAAGTACCAAAAGCTAAGGGATGGTGGAACTTGGCTTCCAACTTAAAAGCCTCATTTCCTCATTTCCTGGGGCTGAAAGTCTTAATAACTGGATGGCATGGTCCACGATAGTGGCAAGGCCAAAGTGAAGGGAAAGGCTGTGGGTTGAGCTTTAGGAGCCCTGAGATCCTCTGGGCTGGACAGCATGGGCAGGCCGAAGGCAGGGGGCACCTGAGACCCAGGAGGAGGAGGAAGAGAGAGTCTCTGGGGTGGCCCAGAGCTGGGACCAGAAGTACAGACCTGTAGTACCAGCTACTCAAGAAGCTGAGGCAAGAAGATCACTGGAGCCTGAAATTCTCAGCCAGGGAGGGCAAAAGAGTAAGATTCTTTAAAAAAATAAAAATTAAAAAAAAATGTGGCAACTCAGCACAGCACAGGCATGACTTGGGGTGCTGGGAATCTGGGTGAGCTCATGAGAACAGAGAAGAATAATCCTTCAAGCCAGGTCATCCACCCCTCCCTTCCCACTCCTCCCTAAGAATGAAAAAGGAAAAGAATGCAATGCTCCTCACGTCATGTGTGAGAACTGACCCTACTTCTCTGATGTCTGTGTAATCACTAAGCTCATTACCAGCACAAACAGGTGAAAAATTAGAGATTAATGTCTATGACTTTTAATCAACCTCTGAGAAAAGAAAATGTTGCTTTTGGCACCAGAGGAGACTGATGTTTTCCTTCCCTACATCTCCGTTCTGTGCAGAGGAAACAGGGCAGAGGGTTGAGCAACAGCCCTGCCTCTGCCCAGGCAGCCAAGGCTGAGCTCAGGCTCCCACCTGCTGCTCTGCACACCTCAGCCCACGCCCACCCTCACCCCCACTGTTCCAGCAGCCAGGACAGGGCACACCTGTGTTCTCTCTTCCTATGAAATCTGTGGCAACCTCCCTGTGGCCTGCCACCCTTCATCCCACTCAGGACGCTGAATTCTCACCGCCAGCTCTGGCCCTGGGGTTCTGGGACTAACTATAGTTATCCACCCACCGCCACCATCAAAAGCAATAAAACTACTCTTTAATGGACCCTGGAGACCCAGCACAAGTTCAGTATCTTTCCCAGAACAGCCCCAGGATTCCACCTGAGGTCCAGACCACCCCAGTGTCACAACAACCCACGCTTCCCATAACCCTCACAATGACGCCAGCCCAGGGAGGGACACCATGCCAGGTAAGAGACCCAACTCAGGCAAGTCAGAGGCAAACAGCCTCTCTCTTTCCCATTACACATAAGAGGATGAGTTAGCAATCAGGTTTCAGAAGTCAGAAACAGGCACTGGGTCAGCTCAGTCCATTGATCACTGGAGTCAACAGAGGAGAGACAGAAACACAGAAACAGTTAGTGGACGCCTAGATTTAGCCACACTTGGAACCAACTGAAAAGGTGAACCGCATAACAATGGAACTCACTTTGCTTTAGCTAACTTGGACCACGTTTTCTGTCACTTGTAACCAGAAGCCTTACCAAGAGGTACACCTAAAACTCCAAGGATAAAGTAAAAACATCTAAAGGTAGCACTGAAAGCCTCCCACCATTCACCAGGGGTGGTGAGCCTATGGCACAGGATGCTTATTATCACTGAAAGCTTAAAAGGTTCGCCATTGCTGAACCCAATCCTACCCCATCCTTCCTAGCCCATTTTTCTCTACCACCCTCTAAACTGTCAATTTCTGCAAAGCACAAAGAATCTTCCTGGTTCTTGGCCTCTTGTTTTTGTTCATATCATCACACTTTCTCCTAAAACTCTGCACACTGAAATCTGTCACTTCCTTTCAGGTCAAACTCCAAGTATGGGTGGATGGATAAAGTGGTAGATGGGTAAGTGGATAGATGCATGGATGGATGGATGGATGGATGGATGGATGTGTTGGGGATTGGTGGTATATGTGAAGATGAATGGATGGACAGATGTGTGAATGGACAGGTGAGTACATGGAAGGGTGGATGGCTAGGTGGCTGGCTTGCTAAATGAGTAAGTGGGCAACTGTATGGATGTAGAAGATGATGAGTGGATTGGTAGGTCAGATGGATGAAAGGTAGATCAGGAGATGGATATGTGAACTGGTGTGGAGAGAACTGGCCACATGCATGAGTAAATGGGCTGATGGCAGACAGATCATGAGTAGATGGATGAAAGGTTGGTAGTAAATGGAGAAGAGATAAATGGGAAGGTGGATGGATGACGAGGTAAACTAGAACTCAACTGACAGGTGTGCAGTGGTTGGTGGGTAACTGAGTGGGTGAGAAGATGGAGGATGGATAGACAACTGTCTGGCTGGGTAGGTGGATGGGAAGGTGTGTGGATGGATGGGCGGGAACAGCAGTGTAGGGAAGGTAGGTCCCAGATGTGTGGCCATGCAGATGCATGGAAAAATGGCCAGGAGGTTGGGGGAGCAGAGCTGAGCAAACTCTCAAGTCAGAGCCCTTCCCAGGCCCCCTGAAACATCCTAGGACAAGGTCCAGGGCTCTTTCACAGCCAAGCATCTCAGATATGTCCCCTGCATGGAGGTCCAGTGTAAGAAGCATAGGCTCTGAAATCAGACTGACCCATGTTCAAATCCCAGAGGAGCCACTTCCCGGCTGTGTGGCCATAGGACAGGGACTGTGACACTCTCAGCCTGGCTTTCCACATCTATAGGAGAATAGCCATGCTCAACTCTGCGGCTGTGAGAACAAAAGAAAAGCTTATCCACAGAGGCTAGCACAAGATTGGTTCAGCCAGGGCCTGCAGTAGTTTCCATCCTATTAAAAATTACTAGAAGTAACTGTTTTAGGCATAGAGAAAGGATGGCACCTCCCCGTCTCCTTGCAAAGATGAGAAAACCCTGATGCCCCTAGTATGGATAGTACAAGAAAAGAATCCAGGTGCCAAATCCTAAGTGAATTATTAGACCATATAATCAAGTAGCATATTAAAAGGTTAATAATAATAGTAATAATAATAGTGCTCTAGTGGGGTTTAAAACTGTTAGTACTTTTTTTTTTTTTTTTTTTTTTTTTTTGTCTTTTGGAGACAGGGTCTCCCTATGCACTTGAGGCTGGCCTTGAGCTCACTTTTGTACCCAGGCTGGTCTCGAACTCGCACTGATCCTCCTGCTTCAGCCTCCCGAGTACTGGGATTATAGGCATGCACCACCACACCTGGCGTGTTAGTACTTTTTATTCACTGTGTTATTCAAAATTCTACATAAGCATCTTACTAGATGCTGGAAAAATGTGTGTGATAAAATTCAACATCTTGGAATTAAAAGCCTCTGAGAAGGATACACCACCTTCCCTCTTATAGCAGTGGTCCTCTGCCATTTTTTGGCAGCAGGGACTGGTTTCTGTGGCAATAATTTTTCCACAGATTGAGGGAGGTCATTTTCAGGATGATTGAAGCACGTTATCTCTATCATGTGCCTTATTTCTATTACTATTATATTGTAGCATATGATGAAATGGTGTTGTAACTCATCATAATGCACAATCAGCATGAGCCCTGAGCTTCTCTTCCTACCTGTTCTAGGTGGGGATGGGGCAGTCCCACCTGAGGGTGATGGGAGACAATCACACCTCCCATATGTTGGTTACGTCCAGTCTACTCCTACAGTCCTGTTTTGGTTGCTGTCACTGAAAAGCCTGCTTTACAAAGACAGGTGTTGGAGTGGAAGCAGGCTGTTCTGTGCTTCCATGGCGATTGCAGAATACTGCACTTTAACTTTAACCCAGAACCAATGGAGAGTTGAAGTCATCTCAACCAAACTTTTAAGGTCACAGTCATTTGTGAGCTTGAGCATTTGATACTCCTTTCCCATGGCCAAAGTTGATTCATCTGTCTTATTCACAAATGAGTCATAGATCCACCCCTTCCCAGTTCAGGGGTCTCCTGCGGTTGGGAAGTAATGCTCTAACTTCTTTTAAAACTGAGATGAGTGATCATACATATACCAGCAAGGAGAAAGGTCCGGATATGGGCTCTTTAAAATCTCTGCTAATTTTTGAAATGTATCAAAAAATCACAATGCTCACTCAGCAGCCCAATAATTCCAGGTTGGCTTTGAATGAATCCACTTTACCTGCCAACCTCAACACAGTTTTCATTCTCATCTGAAGTGACAAAGTGAGTTCACTGAGCAGGTAAAATATTTCACGTGAAAAGCAAGTTCTATGCCATGGAGATGCACTGCTGGCGGTGACTGTGTTTCTAAAAGAAACCTATGGGATGGCTCCTGTAATTCAAAAGACTCTGCCCAGTGACCTACCTTTAGAAAGGTGTGTCACTTCTCCATGTAAAATGTGTGTACTGAGTGTCCAGGGTTCCACAGAGCTTTGTGAACAGATGTGAGCGAAAGGTGTATACTTCTGTGTAGCTGACAGTCACAACCTGGAGAACAGTAACTTCGGAAGCCATTTTGCTACGGGTGGCACAGTGTAGAGACTCACAGTTGGAAGTGACCTCTTTGAATTGAGTAGTGAAACCAGGAAGCCGTCCAGTCCTGGGAGTCACTCTATGAGTCACATACAGGCACAAACTGACTGATTCAGTTTTCCTGATAGGTAATTGTTCAAAGACTTGAATAGTTCTCCAGCTGTGGTGTTGACTGGCAACAAAGCACACATAACTGTCTTAGTTACTTTTTGCTCGTTGCTGGGACAAATACCCGACACTCAAAATGAAGGAAGGAAAGGTTTATTCAGCTCACAGTTCGTAGAGGTTTCAGTCCATATTCAGCTGGCCCAAGGCCAAGTGGAGCAGGGCAGAGAGCATCCAGTTCATGGCGGCAGAACAGCAGCAAAATGGTGGCAGAGGCAGCCAGTCAATCAGGGCAGCAGAGCAGCATCAACAGCTCGAGTCTGTCTCTCTGTCTCTCTTTATATTACATTCAGGCTGTCTGCCTCAGCCCCCGCCTTAGGCTACACCCATAATCCCTGAAGTACTTTGACCCATAATCCCATCAGTACTAAAACCCATAGTCCCAGGGATCATGGATCAAGTCTCAAACTCTAGAAGTCTCCGCCCAATAACTACATGAGGCTTTGGGGGGACAACTAGATATAAACCATAACAATAACCTATCCTCCCCTTCTCCTGAAAAACGTAACACACAAAACCTAACACCATTGCCTTATTATCCACCTTGGCAGACTCCTCAGCTTGGACTACATACCACTGTGACTCACTCATCCTCTCCAACATTGTGCCTCAGTGTCCTCTGATGTTCCTCAGTTCATCTAGTGACAGTGCTCACCAAAAGAGGGACACTTGCCACCTCTTGAACTATACCCTTCGCTAAACATTCATGGATAAGTCCTCAGCAGTAGGTGGGACCAACTCTTCACCAACAGTAAAGGGCCTCTTAGTCTTCGCACTGGATTGTCCACTGACAACGACGCACTCATCATGCACATCTGAACATGCATTCAGAATGGCTTCTGTACTTCATGTACATTTGTTTTTTTTCTTTTGAAAAACTCCACAAAGACTCATCTTTTAGTGCACCGTGCTTGGCCTCCAGGCAGTGCACAGCTTCCATGGCTTCATGGCTTCAGTGGATAGCCAGCCACCAGCCACATATTATACAAAGTGAGGTTGGAGGATGTGAATCATCTCTTGCAACAAACCTGTAATTTAAGTAGGACTCTTGGCATTTTCTTTTAAGTGTAGTTTTCTTTGTTGCTGGCAGTCTTAAGAGTCTTCTGCTGTCTTATCACTGGGTCTTTGCTCCTTTCCAAAGCAGCCTTCTGATTATTTTTTAAAAACTCACTTGGGTTTAGGTTAGCTGTGGGTTCACCAAAAACTGTGACTGAGATGAGGGGACATTGTGAGAAAGAGACACAGGCAGGCTACATGCAGACTAAAGTGTCTGATTCTTAAAGCCTTCCACCAGATGCAACTGTACACTTGATGTACATAACTCATCCATCCTGCCACCAGAGGCAGCTTAATTGTTGCCTAGCAGTCCCTGGTAAGGTTCTGATAGGAGTCTGTAGGAAGCTGATTTATCCTGGTCTCTGTGCAGCCAACGCTCCCTGCTAATGTTATTCTGTATCTGCATCCACTCCCCAGTGCTAGCAGCACTGTCTCAGCTCCCCCAAGATCAGCAGCACTAGATTTTCATAAGAAGTTTACAGTCTAGATATCCCATGTCCACAGTTCACAGCAGAGTTCATGCACCTATGGTAATCTAATGCCACCATGGATCTCACAGGAACTGGAACTCAGGTGGTAACTGGGTGATGGAGCAGCTGGAAATATAAATGAAGCTTCACTCACTGGATGGCTGCTCCCTCCTGTGTGGCCTGGTTCTTGGCAGGCTATGGATTGGTACCTTTGGGAGTGGGTGGGGGACTTCATGACTCTCAGGAGGAGCAGAAGGGCAGGATCCTAGGAACATTGTGCTCTGAGAACCTTGGTGCTGCCCTCCTCCTGAGCTTCTCATAGGCCTCTGAGACAAGGCAGCAGCTAGGTGGCCCACACCACCCAGGCAGAGTGCAAAGCTAGCAGACTCATCTGTGCTCGGAGTACTCCAAAGAGGGGAAGGGACCCTGAGAGCTGTGGAGCAGCTCTTGCCCATCTCTGGGACCATACAATCCTTTTGCTTTTGCTTTTTTTTTTTTTTCCTTTTAAAATAATAAGATTTTTTGAAGCAAGCCTGAAGACCAAGGCCTTTTTCCATGATGGACATGTATATATGTGACCAAGCATGTGTGTGTGTGCGCACACACACGAATGCATGCACATGCACAAGTGTACATGAATGTCTGCATTCCTGTGCCAGACTTCCCTCACCAGGTGGTATCCACCTCTTCTCTGTCAGTCTGAGCCAGCTTCTGGGTGACTGCCCCTGACACCCTAACCATTTCCTCCCTACTTATGTCTGCTCCCCTTTGTCCAGATCATGCTGCTCAGTCACCATTGGCTGGATCCATTCCCCACTTAAGGTCAGCCAGCCCTAGCAATGTCACTACCTTGGGCCCACACACTCTGCCACCTGTCCATTTCAGGGCAGACCTGCCTTTCCCCAACCAGATGGATGCATGTCCCAGAGGTGGGGCAGAGAACAAGAGACAAGCAAAAAGAGGCTAAAACTGAGAGGCTGGAGAATAAGGTCAGACATCCATTAGGGAGATGGAAAGAGACAGAGACAGAAGCAGAGGTGTAAAGCCGAGCAGAGCCATGGAAACCTAACAGAGGCGGGGAGAGGGAGATAGGCAGGCCAGCCGCCTCACAGACACAACCCATTCAGCCGCCACCACTGCTGCAGCGGCATCTGGAAGGCTGCACTGGCCAGGGGAGGGGCGGCCAGGCACTCAGAGACTCCCCTGGGGCCTTGCCTGTGCCAATGCCCTAATTTACTTCCACAGACCTGAAATTTAGGAATTTCTCAGGGCTGCCAGTAAGGTGGCTGGGTGCAGAAACTGGCAGGGTCTGGCCCAGGCTATGGTGCAAGCTTTAGAGCCCCCCACAGCACTCAGGCATCCCTGCCAAAGGAAAGGTCCTGCACCCCCATGCAGGACCAAGCTGCGCACTGCCAGAGACCTAGCGCAAATCAAACCCAGCTCTTCCCCTCAGCTGCTAGGCAATGCCCAGCCTGGTATGCCTGGAAGAGCAACACTTTCCTCTGCAAGATGGGCCTGATTGCTGAAGTCTTCCTACCATCTGGAGGCTTTGAAGACAGTGCAGAGACCCTGCCACCACACCCAGCAAACCACAAACTCTCCATCATGGTCAGTGAGGAAAAGAAAGGAGAAGCTTTAGCTCTTAAGCTTCTCACAGCTCCTGGCCACTACCTCGGGCCAGCATACTTCTTTCAGTGGACCCTGTTCTCCCTCAAGTGCCAGTTCAACACCCCTTCCTCTGGGAACCCCACTCTCAGAGCTCACTGCTACTTCTCTGTGACCCTTTCACCCTGCACCCTCAGCATTCACAGACAAGAAGGATGAAGAAAGAGGCTTGGGACAAACCCTCAGGGAGCGAGAGATACTGCCCAAATCCCTCGGCGCACTGCGCCCCACCCCTTCTCACTGGCTCCCATTTTGACAGGAGCTACTGAAAACCGTGCATAGCACTTACTTGTACCTGAATGCCCCCGTGTTCCCTTTGAGCAAGCCACCTTGCAGCATTGGGTCAAAAAAGAAACATGCAGGCATGTTGAGAGCTGCTCGGGGACCTCCACATTCGTTCCTTCCTAGAAGCCCCCAAATTTCCTCTAGGGAGGCCCCTTCTCTCTCTTAGGCTACATAGGTTGCTGAGTGGCAACTTAGAAGTCTCTCTCCCCATCTCCAGTGACCAGAGACAGACAGTTACGTGACCCAGGCCCACCCTGATGCTTCTGGAAAAGGGGAGGACCTCTTGCTGCTCAAGAGTGTGAGTCCAGAGTTTCTGGGGAGGACACCTGACAACCGAGTGGTAGAACCTGTCTGGGAATAGGTGGATCAAATCACAGCAAATATGGAGGCACAACCCTGATAGCACCTTTCCAGCTCTGGATACAGCCTTGCCTGAACTTAACATTTACATTTGTTAGTTCTTTTTTTTTTTTTTTTCCTTAAATTGTACTTTCTGTCCCCTCAAATCCAAATAATTCTGACTCTTGTGACAATAAAGACCGAGTAACAACCATGCACCACTGCTGTAATGTATGAATTCCAAGAGTTACTAAACTTTGCCCCCTCATTCTCTGGAATGGCTCAGCATGCATGTCCATATCATGATCATGTGACTCTCCCCACCTACTACTGATTGGCCAAGGTGGACGTCTCTTTCAAGCTGAGCCAATCAGAGCTCTCCCCTTAGACGTAGGCCTGGAACTACAAGAAAGCACAGTCCATCTATGGAGGCAGGAATGCTGGGCTCTGACGATGAGATCCCCTTAGCGATAGGCAGGCCACCCCAAAGGCAGCAGTGGAAACTGGGCTGGGCCACAGTGCAACAGGCAGAGGGCCCTCCAGCCCTATGAGACCTGGAGATCTGGAGCTGAGAGTCACCAGCCATCCCAACGGGGGGTCACTGGGTTGACACATTTTACCTGGCAGTCCAAGAGGGCCAACTGAGGGCTAGCACTTCATTAAACCAATCCGCTATGGACTCTGTTTCTGTCCCCTCAAATTCTGAGGAACCAAACAATATGAAATCTAAATTTAAATTTTCAAAGCTATTTTTCACCCAATCTATCATTTAATCAACTTTTAAAACCTGCTTCTCATTTTCTATCTCCACTTCATCCAGCAGAGAACCAAGGCACAGAAAGGTTTTCCATGTTTCCAGTGCTGCCAAAGCCCTATCCCCAGGGGACGATATTAGGAGGCAGATCCTTTGGGACATGGTCACCAGGCTCCTATCCAACCACTGGAGCAGATCCCCATGACAAGAGCAGCATCTCTCCAAAAGGAGGAAGAAAGCCATCAGTAACCTGTTCACCCCTTGTCCCCGTGGCAGGAAGCCACACTCCTGGAGCACGAAAGGCACTATCTTTTGTTAGAGCTACCCAAGCTGACTAAGGCATGGCCTCCTTCTTATGGCAGTGTCAGGTCAGGCACTGTGAGCTTCAACAAACCTGCAAGAAGGGGCGCAGGAGTCCTCACTGTGATGCTACTGGAATAAGCCCCAAGAAGTGACATTAATGACCTCTGATCACCCTAGTACTACACTTTACAATACACAGGGGTCTCTCCTTGTCAGGCCTGTGACCCTCCTCCTTGGACAGCTCTGGGCTGTTCTTAGCTGAGACCCCAGGATCTGCCAGGTGGCTCCAAAGGGCAGAGCCAAGATGTAGAAGGCAACTCCAGGGCCTGCATGAGCACAGGGACCAGACTGTACCTGGGGACAGGGACCTCTATCTGGAAACCCTGCCAACCAGAGCCCAACCTGGCACACAACATACCAGGGATCCCTGGGAGACACAAGGGTCTAACAGCCAGCCCCAGACCCTCCCAGCCATCTAGACACAGCCATGCCCAGGCATGCCCAGCCATGCTCAACTTCAGGGACAGGCTTTTCCCCTAGTGAGGAATAACTTCTTCCCATCCACTTAATGCAGCAGGGCACTGGAGAATGACTGTGTAGCCTGTGGGCCTCCAACATCCCTGGGGCACATGTGACATCTTTATAACAAATGGTGGACCAGTCTGGGGCAGGAGAAAGGTACCAGGATGTCAAGAGCTGTTTTGTTGGTGCTGTGATTATCTATGTGGGGATTGTGTGTCTCAGGTGATGGTCCTGACATAGCCAGAGCACTGATCAAGTGTTTCCTTTCAAAATAAATGTGAGTGAAACTAGGCTGGGAGCTTTCATGGAAAGCAGAGAAGGCAGGAGGCCAGTGACTGGGTGACCGGCGTCATGCTATCGGAAAGAGAAGTAACACCGCCTCTGCCAGCCTTGTAACCAGATAGCAGCTGTGGGGGTAACGGGGGATCAGAAGGGGTAATGAAATAAATTTTCTTCCAGAGATAAGCAAAGGAGCAGATAGGGGACACAGAGCCTGTCTGCTTCCTTGTAACAAAGCACCTAAGATGCCCGCAGTCTAGGAAAGGGCATTGGAGAATAGCTTTCTTTGTGTGTGCACATAAGCCTGAGGACGTGTGTTATGTGTGCGTATTGAGACCACAGCAGGCATGGCAGCATTATGCCTTTGAGGGATAAAGATATACCAAGACCCCCCCATGGACCACCTGAACGCTCATGTGGAACCAAGCACAGTAGAGAAAAAACAAACCCTGAGATGGCCCAAGATAGGCAGGGACATCTCAGTGACCAGCAGGCTGAAAGGTGACACAGTCCAGCTCACACACAGGTACCTTGGTCTCCTGAGCATAGTTTCCTATTTGTTCCCCATCCCCCCCAGCCATCCAGGGAGGGTACTTGCACCCAGGCCTATGTGCAGATTGGGCAGCCAGGCTGGGAGGAGAGATCCGCTTGATCTCTGGTGCTGGGCTGAGGCCAAGGCAGGTACTAGCATCCTTCCCATATACCAGTATCTCATAGGGTATGGGTCAGGCTACGCCTAGGCGCTGAATGCCAGCAGAGACAGCAGGCTGTCCTCAGTTCAGGAAGGAACATAGGGAGGCCGTGTTGAGGTGATCCAGGCCCAGCACTTGGTACTCAATTAATGCATGGTCTGCCTCTACCCAGCCAGGGGCTCCCACCATCCTCCTTGGCCCAACCCAGGGCTCGGGTGGCACCACTTCCTCACTAGCTCTGAGACTTGGGTGGGGATGCTTGAGCCAAGGACAATACAGCCCCTCTCAGCAGGGCCGGGCTTCCCACCCTAGAGAAAGGAAATAACCTTTTCCCAGACCAGCCCTGGCTTTGTGACAATAGCCATGTAGGAGCAGAGACAGGCATGCCTGTAACATTCCCAGATTACAGAAACTGTAGTAAGGACAATGGCACAAAGTCACGCACAGCCTGAGCCGCATGGTCATGGGAACGGACGTGTTCGACGTGCATGGAGGAGGGAAACAGAAGCACAGGACAGCCACAGTGCCCCACACTTGACAACCTAGTAGTGGACAGAGCTGGCACCCAGCCCAGTTCCTTTCATTGCTTGCAGTGGCACTCCAGAACGCAATCCCTCCCCGTGCTCTGTTTCTCCGCCCTGTCACCCACAAAGCCTTCCATGTGCTGCCCTGTCCGAGTCCTACCCTACTCCTGGTCCTCCAATGTCACAGATCTAGCAGGGGCTCCCTCCTGCTCAGATCCCTTTGAGGCTACCCATGGATGCCCTCAGATCAAAAGTAGGGGTCTTCCACTTTTGAGGTGTGGGCTCTGCCCATCTTTACTTCCCATGTCCCCTACCTCCTGTCCACCAACAGAAGCCATGCTTTCTCCCATCCCCAGGTCTCTCCAGCCACCTTCCCACCCTAGCACCAGCAGCACTTCTTCCTGGAAGCCCTCCCTGACCACCCCATGCTCCCACAACCTCAGCACTGCAGAACTGAGCATGTAGCACCCCAGGCTCTTGAAGTGACTGCAGAGTTGCCACATGTGTCCTCACCCCAACCTCAGCCCAGGACAAGCCCACATGTACACTGTGGTGTGCAGGACAAAGTCTGAGGCCTGAGCCCACTGCAGCCCAGGAATTCCAAGAAGCTGCTAGCCTGTAAGGGTCTCCCTGGCTCCTCCCACAACATGCCAGGGAAAGCTCCCACCCTCTTCAAGGGAAGCCATAGATTCAGGATTCTCTGTCCTCCCAGGAATGGGATAAGGTGTTCATCAAACTGCCCTCAAACTGGAGCTTCGCCCTTGCTCTGTGTACAGCCCAACAAGAATGCCAGCAGCTCCACTTACAGGAGGCCCAGGAACTGACTACTACTCACTGCCAGCACCCTGGAGCTAAGACCCCCACTGCCACTCCAGCCTGTTCCCTACTTCCCAGGGGCAGGGGTACCTTGAGGATCGCAACCAGACCCTGTCCCTCCCTAACCCAACCACCCAGTGGCTCCAACTCACACCCTGCAGCACTTCCAAAATCATGGCTGGGATCCTGTCCCCCATAGGCTCATGGTCACTTGTTTTTGCCATGGCCTCTGACTTACTGTCCCTTCCCCCAATAATGCCCCATGCTGGGTTCCTCCCTCCCTGCTCACCCTAGGCATCTGCCCCTTCTTGTACACACAGCCCACACAAGACATCACAGCATGTACTGATTGTCTTCTGCCTGTGTCGCCCACCAGGATGGAGCTCTGTGTTGTTGAAGGACATCGTCTTGGTCACCGTGTCATCCCCAGCACTTGCAGCAGTGCCCAGCACTCAGGAGGTGCTCACTGAGGCCATAGTGCCCCCTGGGCCATCAGCAGAGTGGTGCCCACTACCACAAGAGGAACCCACAGTCCATACCTAGAAGCAGGCACACCCATGGAAGGAGTGATGTGGGGAAGGGAGAGAGAAGAGGTGAGGGGAAGGGAGGGAGAAAGGACAAAACTGTTTCTTTTATCTGTTGGACAAAAAAGGACTTTGGTACCATATAATTTTGATCTCCTTGAAAACCCAAAAAGTCTGACAAAGGGCCCAGTGGAAAGTCTCACCACCAACCTCCACCACCACTATTCCCCCAACCCCACCTCCCCCCAGCAAGCACTAGGAAGCGGAAGCACTGATGTTAGTTCTCTGTGTATCCTTTTGGGTTTCAGGGTACACAAGTGCACACATGAATTTATATTCTGATTATAAAAGAGACAATATGCATTACACACCAATCAGTTCCTCATTCTCTAATAGATCTTAAAAATCTTTCCACAGAGAGCTTCCCTGGGTCTTTTTATAGCTACATAATAATCTCCATAATAATCTCCACAGCGAGGATGTATAGCATTTATTCAACCAGCATGCATCACCCTGGATCTCACTGTCTGTCGGTCAACAAGACTGTCCCCCCCCCACCAGCCTGTAGATTCTCTGGGGAGAGAATCCCCACTTCCACCCCAGCATCATCCCTGGCACAGGACAGATCAAAGGAGTGGCTAGCAGGAAGCCTGACATTTCTGCCAGTATCTTCTCCACTGAGGCACAAAGACTCAAGTATGCAGCTAGCCAACGTGTCTTTAAGGGGAAACTGCATCACCTGATTCCCTGGCTCAAAACTGTAGTAGCTTTCGAACCCCTGGACAGTGGCTCCCACAAGCCCCAAGCCTGTGCCTGGCCCGATATGGACAAATGACTTCCCCCTTCAGCTAGAAGGGCCAGGAAAGGTCCGCAGAGATCAAAGGTGGAAAGTTCCCACTTCCCAACTCAGGCCCAGGGCACGGAGCAGCCAGCAGCAGTCCACCCTAGGCTGTATGCCCCCAGTAGCTATCGTGCTACCAGGCCTAAAACAGCTCTGGTCCCATGTCCTGAGCCCGGGCCTACTCTCCATTCACTTGGGCACACGCTTCTGGGCACACACTGTGCCCCAGTCAGAGAGCCTAGGAATGAGAATAACAGAGAGTTGCCCCACCCTATGCCACCCAGCAAGCAGCTGCCTGAAGCAACTCAAGACAGTGGTGGAAGCCAGATGTCCCTCTGGCTGCTGTGAGTCCCCCAAGTTCCTCTCTGTGTGGCATCTCTTTTGCCACCCATCAGCCAGGGGCTTATAGAAAAAACTGTCCCTACCTCTAAATAAATGTAAGGCAGATGTCACATCTAGTGTCCTAGAGAACCAACCTGGGCATTCCTGGGGCCACAGGGAATCCCTGAAACTTAAGGGTCTCCACCTAGTGGCAAGAATCCTGTTTTCTGGCTGATTAAAAGGATCTTTAAAAGGGGTGCAGGCCTCAAGCAGTCTTCCCTGGTAGGCCTTCAATTCAGCTCGACCCTAACCCCTACCTGAGCAGTTTCAAAGAGCTCAGTCCAGTCACAAGCATTTACTGAGTACTTACTGTGTGCTGTTCACGGAGCAGGCTCAGGGAATTCACCGAGGGTGAATGACTCAAGCCTCACCTCCTAATACTCATGCTCACTCGGTGGGGATTGTTAGGGTTGGAAGAGCCTGGGTTGAAATCCTTGCTTCCCAGCTTGTTTGCTGGAAATATTTTTTCATTCATTCATTCTTTCTTTCTCTCTTTCTTTTCTTTTCTTTCTTTTTTTTTTTTTAGGCTCTCACTATGTAGCCTGAGCTGGTCTCAAAATCTTCTTGCCTCAACCTCTGGGGTCCTGGGGTTCCAGGTAAGCACCTGCACCCCCTGCTTTCTAACTCCCTTCCCCATTGGCCAAGTAAGGATCAGACTATAATTTGCAGGGCCTGACGCAGACTACATCACCATACTCGGCACCTGCTTTCCTCCCATAGGACTCCAGAGCCCTGTCCACTTGGTCCGTCAGAGATGTCGGTGGTCCAAGGCCCTGGACACCTCTCAACTGTTCCTGTCCCAGAGGCCTTGGATAAATATGAATGTGTGACAAACCTGGGCCCACCCTCAAGGTGAGCAGAGGAGCCAAAGAAGTCCAGCTTCCACAGTAGACACAGCCACAGAGGCCAGGCTAGAGGCTGGAGCAGTGAGAGAGACTGGTGCAGACTGCTCCACCTTAGGGAGGTGGGCAGGCAGCAGTAGCCAAGTGGTGTCAGAAAAGCACATGGACCTCAAGTTTCTAGATCTTGTTAATTTTTTTTAAAGAGAAGACGGAAATCTGGACATTTGTGTGAACCCAGCCAATTTGTAAATGCTGGCAGCTAATTAGATTTTTTAAAAAAATAATAATAACATGACAAGAGCCAAACAAAACAGGCAGGACTAGCCACAGCCAGGGCTGGCAGGTCTAAAGCTCCAGAGTAAGAGGCTTTGACTTCATCTGCTGCCCATCCTGTCCTCAGCCCATGGATTGGGATGGGAGGTGGTTTGCAGGAAGCCTTGGGTATACACCAGGGCAACAGCTCCCATCCTGTCCAGCCCTTCCTCTAGGGGACGTCTTCACCCCCGCTTTGCAAAGAGGAAGCAAAGATTGAGGGGCCCATTTGCTCAGTGTCAAACAGCATCAGCTCCCACTGTGGGCCCAGCCCATGGGGACTCAACCCTTTCTGCCACCCAAGTCACTAGGCTTCCCACCAGGGAGATCCTGGGTCAGCCCCCTTCTCCAGTAGCCTCTGGAGGAGCAAGCACCCTGCCTGCACATTTTCCTCTTCTTTCTCTGGCCTTCCTCAGCGACCCCTGCTGGCACAGGCTGGTCAAGTGACCACCACAAAGCTGAACAGGGAGCAACAAGGCCAGCAAGGAAGAAGGGCAGATTTGGTTAACTAAGAGGGAGACTGCAATAGGGAGGGCTGAGGATGGGGGAGGGGTGATAAGTCACGCCCATCCCTGCAACCAGTGCTCCCCAGAGCCCCCCAGGTCCCAGAGAGCAGAGCCTAGAATAAGACCTGTCAGTCACCCCTGCCCACAAGGGCTGGGGCTCCCCAGCCCACCAGGACAGGAATATTGGGCACCATGGTGTGTGTGACTGCGTGCAACGTCTTGCGTTGTGAGTCAGTGAATGCGGGGCTGTCTGTGTCTCTGCATACGTAAGAGGCATACACGTGTGTGGGAGACACGTGTGGAACATATGATGGAAGCTTTAGTGATGGCCATCCGTGTGGGCTGATTCGTATGCATGTTAGACACACGTGTTCCATCAAGACAGCTGTTTGATAGAGGGCCACTTCTGTCTGAGGGACACGGTGTGCAAGGCACATGTGTAGGAAGCACGTGTGCGCAGAGGGATTCCTGCGTGGGAGACACTGTGGAGGGGGTGCAGTGTTCCCGAACACACTACAGAAACTTTTGCGTGGAGGTGAGTGTGATGGAATGAAAAGTCACGGCTGAGAGGTGACAGATCCAGAGGTCTAGGTCCTTCCAGCCCTGGGGGTGGTGACCTGGGGGGGCCTGTGGGATGATCCCATGGGGCAAAGGACTCTGTTGCCCAGGACTGGGTCGATGACTAACGGGACCCGGTCAGGGGTACTCGAGGAAGAGAAAGCCCAAGTGGGTGGGGGACCCGCCCGTGGCAGCCCCACGCAGCGGGGATCCGACGGAAAGACCCGGCGGGTGGGCGGTGGCGCGGGGAGGCACAGGCGTCGGAGCCGTGGACGTCCCTGTGCCTCAGCCAGCGCGGAGAGAAGGGCGCCAGTGGGAGTATGGACGGGAAAGGCGCGACACTCACCAAGGCGCGCTCTGTTCGGCAGCGTCTGTCCGTCCAGCCGCAGCAGCCGTCGGCGTCCAGAGCCCGGGCCCTCGCCTGCGCGCGGCGCGGGGAGGTGCAAAGAGCGGGTGGGCGGGGCGAGGGGGAAGCCGAGAGAACGCGGGCGCGGGGCGGGGCGAGCAGCCTGCCCCGCCCCTGCCCCGCCCCGGGCGGAGTCTGTCGTCCACGGGGCGGGGCGGGCGAGGAGCCTTGTGAGGATGTATGCTGCTACCTGAAGCCCCTGGCTCTCGCACTGCCCTCCTTGCACCATTTTCGAGCGCTAACTAAACTTTTAAGTCCTAGATCTGCCACTGTGACCCAGCCACCTCTACTAGCCTGAACCTCAGGGAGCCCAGAACCCTTTGCTTGGACACAGATGCAAAGCGAACCAGAGACGGGCGTATCAGAGGCCGTTCAGCTCTGGCCTCCCACCACAGGCTGCCTCTGGTGTCACCACAGAACAAAGACTGGACACCCCACTAAGGCAGGTGGTGACACCCTAGTTTGGCTGGCAGACCAGACTTCGCTAGGAACTGGCACTGCGGGAACCCGCCCATCTCGGGCGATGGACTGTCTTTCAGGCCCTTCTCTAGGTCAGAGGCTCCAAGCTCACACTGGAAGATCCGAGTGCTTCTGGCCCAGGACCCACGTTCCTGCCAGAGCATCCCAGTGGAAAGGGGACTGGCCCAGAGCCCAGGGTCCCTCCCCCAGCACCCACAGGGGATCCCAGAGGCCAGTCAGTGTCGGCAGAGCTCTGGAATGCTGGCCACCCACATGTCTGTCCACCTGTCCTTATGGCCTGCCATCTCTGTTTCTTTCTTCTACTGTAGCAAAATTTACACAGATAAAAGTCCACCCTTTTAACCACTTGGAAATCTACACATGGATATTAGAACTCCTATTGTGACACACCTCTGTCTCTCATGGTCTGTCCTTGGTGTCTCCTTCAAAGCACTTGTGTCTGTCTGTCCCTCTCTTTTCTTCCCATCACTCTGTCTCTTCCTTTGTGCATCTATTTCTGTTTTAATGTCATCTCTCCCTAGCTCCCTCTGTTTGTCCTTCTTGGTTCCTAACTCTGTTTCTTGGTCTGTGTCTCAGTTCCTGGTCCACAGTTCTAGGATCTGAGGCTCAGCATCCCCTCCCCTCCCTGTCACTATATCACATCTCAGCAGCCACCACAGTCCCAAAATGTGGTCATCTCCACCCCTGGGCCCCTGCAGCCCAGGATAGCAGAGAGGTAGCTGAGAGCGGCTCAGAGAGGGACACTTGCCCAGAGTCACAAGGGGAAAGGAGGTGTACCCTGGAGAAGCCCAGTGGCTCACAGCAGAGCCAGGAAGGGATGAGAGGACCAAAGCCCACACGGAGATCCAGGCCCACTGCCCCAGCTTTCAGTGGAAACCCAGGCCGTGCCCTTTCACATGGCGATGTCACCAGCCCAGAGAAATATTGACTGACACTCTAGCCTGATGCTCTGCAGTGTCCTTTTCCACAGATGGTGTGTGTGTGTGTGTGTGTGTGTGTGTGTGTGTGTTATGCTAAAAATTGAATCCAGGGTTTTTGCACTGAGCTACATCCCTAAATCTTTTTTATTTTGAGACAGGATCTTCCTGTTTTGGTTACTTTTCTCTTGTCATTGGGACAAAATACCCAATACCCAAGATTAGGGAAGAAAGGGTTTATTCAGCTCACCAGTTTGTAAAGGTTTCAGTGCATAATCAGTTGGCTCTGATGCAAGGTGGCATGGCACAGGGACAATAGTTCAGAGTAGCAGAAGACAGCAAAAGCAACAAGGGCAAAGGGGGAGGAGCTTTAAGGTATGTGCAGCACTCACACCCATAATCCCAGCACTGGACCATGAATCCATCAAAAACCCTAGAAACATGCCCCCCCCATGAGCACAGGAGGCTTTGTAAGGACACCCAGACACAAACTGTAACACTTCTTAAGTTGCTAAACTGCCCAGCTGGACACGATTGTGATCTTCCTATCTCAGCCTCTTGAAGCAATGGGATTATAGGTATACACTACAATACCCTGCTCAGTTGAATTTTTAAAATTTGATCATAAATGACTACTATAACCTGGTAGTTAAGAACCACTGTATGCCAGCTGTGTGACTGCATCCTAGTGGCTATTCTTTGGGTTTTTATTTCCTATTTTCTGAGATGGACACGGTGACACCAAGGCCTGTCTCCAGAATGGGGAGGATGATCTCCTTGAAATCAGAAAGTGGGGCTTCACCTGAAGGAAGTGCTCAGTAAGGGAGGGTGCAGCAAGGAAACAATGAATTGAAGCCTTTCTTCTCTCAGTGAGGGAGGTCTCCTGGGCAACAGAAGGTGACAGATTTTGAGCTGCCTACCCTGCACTGCCTTTCCCTGCCACAGGTCCCAGACCTGGAGTTAAGAGGCTTATGATACTGCCTGAGAAGCCACAGCCTGGCCAGCTTCGTGCCACCAGATAAAGCGCAGACACTTCCCCAACCTCTGTTACTTGAGTCGGAGACGGGGGCCAAGGCTCCCGTACCCTGGGATTCCAGCCAGGCTCTTATCGCAGACAGAGTGCACATCACACACCAGGAATTTGGAGCCCAGGCCTGGCTGACACACAGTTGGAGGAAGTTTCAGTCTGACAAGGCTACCACAGAATGGTCACAGTGGGACGGGGATTATTTACATCAGTTACCAGCTCACTGAGACTCTAGGACCAAGCAAGGGGGCCCTGTTTGACCACCTAAATAGCCAGACAGGGAGCAAAATGCTCACTGCCCTTAGGGCTGTGTCCCCACGGGCTAGCTCTGGGAACATCACTGAACTTCTGAGCCTCTGTCCTAGCATCTGGAAATAAGAGGCATAACAGAAACCTCATCCATTAACACTTAAGGTTTAGAAAGCTTTGAATCAGAGCCTCCTGCATGACCTTCAGCAGGGCATTCTTCTTCCACCCTTGGTGTCCTAGCTGCCTACCTGAGAGCAGACCATGTGGCTCAGGCTTCCAATCTTGCCAAGTGACCTCCCCCTTCCTGTGGATTTCTGCCCTGTGGCATCAGCCACACATATTATAACACACTCAAGGACCCCTGCTTTGAACCCCCAAACACTAAGCTAAATGTATGTTCTCTGTTTTAGAAAAGCACACATCCTTGGCAATAGAACTTGGACTAAGACTGTCATGGTTAATCTTGTTGGTCACCTTGACTGTCCTGGCAGACACCTGGAACATTAGTAAAGCACACTGCTGAGTGTGTCCAGGTAGAGGTGAGGGTGTGATCTCAGGCCATCTTCTCTGGCTTTTCCCTGTGCCCGCTTCCTGGCCAACGCTCCCATCTACCAGATCCTCCTTCTAGGATATGTGCCTTGCAGCCTGTTAATCACAGACTGAACCCTCAGAAACCATGAAGCAAAATAAGCCTCTCCTTCTTTAAATTGTGAGTGTCAGGTATTTGGTCCCAGTGTGGGAAGGTGACTAAGACAAAGACGACGTTCAGAAATTGCAAGCGGCTCTCCAGGTAGAAGTAGGTCCACCTCACCCAGGATGGCATAGCCTGGCCTTCTGAGGTCCCAAACAAGACCCAGGGTGGCACTGCCGCAGACAGAACTTTAGAATAAAACTTCTCAGCCCTCTCCAGTGTTATTCACCCAACCCTTATTCCCCAGAACCCTATTGTCACTCAGAGAAAAGCTGATGCACACATGGGGAGCCTCCCCACCTCCACCCTGTAGCCAAAACTAAGCATCAAACCCACTAATGACAGAAGTCTAAGGGATGGATCCCATCTGGGTCATCAGCTAAGACCACAAGGATCCAGAGCAGCAGGAATGGAATCAACTCCTGGCTCATGTCTGTCCCTCTTTTTCTGCTGTCTAGAGGGACCCACCCTGCTCAACCAGGTGGAAGGACACACACCTCACCACAACCTTCATCTGGAAAGTCCTAAGCCATGGGTCTCTTTGTCACAGCAGCTTAACCTGTGCCTAAGCAGTCACCAGCTCTCCAGCTTCTGGCTCCTGCTCCAGTGCTCCTCTGAGGGTTCTAATCTCTGGGGTAAACTCCACAAAGTCTTATGTGTGCCCAGGCATGTCCCTAGTCACCAGTACTCTGCCTTCTCTGTGCCGGGTCTGCTTGGTTCCCCTCTCTGGCTGGGCACCTGGCTCAAGTGCAGCCCAGAGAGGTTTTCTATCCTCAGCTTTTGTAGCTGGGCTGGGCTTAGGCAAGGGGCTCTGAGTGTAGGAAGGCCTACTCTGGGCTGAGAGCCTGGAGTACAACATAGCCTCAGAGCAGAGGTCTGAGGAGCAGCAGGGAGGTGACAAGGTGACAAAATGTCCAAGCACTTGATTGTACAATGGCCTGAAGTCATCCCAGCCCTTTTAAGCTTCTGCCAAGTGGAGCTGCAGTTTTATTTTTGAGTTTTGTTATTTCATGTAGGGCTTCAGCCAATTGGAGCTGGAGCTTCTGGTACACAGATCCTAACATCAGAGAGCCTTGACTACTAGAACTTGGCTACTAGAACTTGGTTCTTAGAGGCCACGTTACCTACCAGGAGGCCCTGCCAGACAGCCCAGGTGCTTCATCAGGGATTTAGCCACTGACCGAGGACTTACTTTTTACAACTTCACAAGTCCTTCAAGAGCAATGTTTATTAGGAAAGATACCTCCTTATGTTACCAAAATACTGTGTACCAAGCACAGAGAAATTCTGTGTTGCAGACCTGCAAGCTGTCCATACTGTTATCCCCACTTTACAGATGAAGACACTAAGCTAAAGCTCAGGAAGCAGAGCAGGGTTTCCAGCCCAGAGCAGCCAAGACCCCAACTGGCACTTTGTCACCCTCTTCCAGGAGAAGACAGACTGCGGAAGGAGACAGTGAGGCCCCACCATTGGGTGCACACAGCAGAATGCGGGGAGGAGCGCAAACAGAAAGGAGTTGGGGCTTACTACTGTGCTTGTCTCCTTCCTGGACTCAGTTCAGCCGCACCTCCCGCCTGCCAGGAAGGCCAGCCCTTACCCCCTGGGGCTGCTGGTCCTGACTCACCACAGCCCCTCCTGCCTGGCGTGAGGACATTTCTGGTGCTTCTTAGTTCTGGCCGCCCTCGGCCCAGCCTTGAGGTCCAAGCCAACTGTCCTGGCAGGCAGAGGCTGGGGATGGGTTTGCCAAGGTGGTCCCAATGGGCTAGAAAATTAGGCTAAGATGCCTCCAAGCCCTTGCCCTCTGAAGCAGCCCAGAGAGGGAAAGAGATCGCCTGAGACTACACAGCCCCCACCAGGGGTTGAAAAGGGCAGCCCAGAAACAGGAGCCTTGGGCTTGATAAATCTCTTGCTCCCCCTGAGCCTTTGTTTCTCCATCTGTGAAATGGGAGAGAATGGCCCAGCTTTTAGGAAGTTAAAGAAACACACAGGAAACATACAGCAACAGCAAATCTATCTTCCTGAGAGGATCTTGGAGCCACTTTGTGTTATACCTATGTAGGAGTGTGTGCATGTTGTATGCACGAAAAGATGAGCAAACAAAGTACATGTGTACCCATGACGGAGCGTGTGCATGTGTGCCCATCTGCAGTCGGCTTCTGGGGAGCACTTTTTTCTGCTGTGTGGATTTTCACATTTTACTGTGGCCATTTTTCGACACCAACAGCACATCTACGCAGTTCCCGAGATGCACGCTTCCCTCTCCTACAGCCAGATTGTTTATTGGATCCTCCATGGGTCATTTCCAAATGTTTTTCACTATAAAAAAACTATTGAAGCACACCCTTGAATCTAGAGACAGGACCTTGCCCACTTCCAACCTGTCACAAGAGAAAGGGCATGCGCATTTGAAAGCTTTTGCCATTATTGCTGAGGGACCCCAAAGTGTGTCACACTGTGCCCACCCTGAGCAGAGGTTGGAGACGACCTGCTAGTATTTTTCTCTAATATCCAGCTTTAGGATTTGGCTTAGAATCTCTTTTTTTTTTTTTTAAATAATTTTTTATTTTATTTATTTTTTTCTTGTTTTAGAACCTTTGTTTGTTTGTTTATTCACTCATTTTTATGGCCGGCTCAGCCCACCCCGAAGGCAGGGCTGGCACAGCATGTGGTGCCAGGGATCGAACAGCAGTCCCTGAAGCCACCCAAGCTTTCCAAAGCAGGCGCTTTAGACCACTGAGCCATCCCGCCAGGCCTAGAATCTCTTTTTCCACTAAAGACAGAAATAATAAGGTGCTTGGTTCTCTTGCAGCCTTTTCTTCTACCCACCTATTCCCATGCCCATCCATCCCTCCAGCCACCTATCACACATATACACATACATGTGTCTATCCACTCATCCTTCCTTCCATCCGTCCATCCTTCCATCCATACACCCTTCCTTCCATCCTGTCCACCCATCCTTCCACCCGTCCTTCCATCCACCTCCCTTCCTTCTTTCCTTGCATGCAGCCCTTCATTCGCTGTTGCCCTTAAATCTTCCCAAACCTCTCTGTCTGCTCATCCCACCTAGCTGCTGGCTGCTGGCTAGTCCCCCACAGGGGGGCAGGAATTTCCAGTAAACCCTGGAAAATCTTCCAAGAGTGGAAGGTTTAAATAACAAAGTTCAGCCTCTGCAAGCAACCTGACAGGACTCAACCAGACTCAGCCGGATCCTCGGATCCTCAGTCCAGGTGAGCTGTGTAGGAGCCAGGTTGGGATCCTCAGCCCAGGAGACCTGCTGAGCTCAGCTTCTCAGCCCAGAGTGACCTGGGCAGCTGGCCTGGCCGCTGCTCTGCACTCACCACTACATCTGAGCTGAGCCCACTGCGAGCCTCCTGGAGCCACCAATGCTGAGAGGCTCCTACGGCAGGGACATACAGCAAGCTCAGGCTGCTCTGGCAGAAGGCAATCTCACTGGATGCCTCCCTGTCACTCTGAGAAAGCCCTGTGGATGTCTGACACCCCACTGCCAGCTCAGAGTACACTGCTGTCTGCATTCCCCTCCTCTCCTGTCCCCAGGCCACATCCAAGCCTGGAAAAGTTGCTCTGGCTTCTTGGCAGACCCTGAGTGGTGACAATAGTCTGTGTCATACAACTCATAAAGATCTGACATCCTCTGAAGCCGCTCCCCCACACTATAGATTAAACACCACACCTCCATTTCCCAGATGATACAACCAAGACTGAGAGACGCTGAGCCTGAGTCCTGCCTGTTGTTGTCCCAGGGATAGGACAGGGATAGACCAGCGTACCCTGGAGTGATCTGCACAGCCCACCAAGGAGTTTCACCTTCCCCATTCCAACCTTCAGACCTCAGGTACTATGACCCAAGCTGGTAGTAGCCATCACCTCTGGAGACCATATGCAAGCTCCAGGCACACTGACTGCTTCAGTCTGTCTCAGAGTTGCTTGGCAGCAACAGGCACATCTGCACTGCGCTGCCCTCTTAGGATCTTCCCACCCCACCTAGCTCCATCCTCCAGCTTCTGGCCTCCTGGCCGAGGCCCTGCTAAGGTACCAGGTGGGGAACCCACTTTCTCAGCCACAAGGCAGCTGGCCTGAGGTCCCACCAGCAGAGGCCTTCGGCGAGGCAGATCCTGAGCCTGCACCCTGTTTGTCTGGTGCCAGCCCTGACCCGACCCACTCAGGACATGGGCCCCTCTCACTGGCCTCCACATCCTTCTGCCAACTAGAGGCTGTGCCAAAGGCTTGGTAGGAAGCCAAGTGTGGCCCTGGAAGGGCAAGGAAATCAATAGCCTCAGGCTGGAGGCCAGTTCTTGCACATTAGATCCAGATGCTGCCAGGCATTTATTTGCATTGTTCTCTGCGACACCGGGTCATTAGAGATTGGCTCTCATCAGGAAGTTCACACCCGCCTCTTCCTGGCAATTCCAGCCAATCAGAGTCCAGAGAGACCTGCCTCTTGCCTGGTCATTGACTCCAGTGAGGCAGGATGCCAGAGGCCTGCGCATCAAGGCAAAAGCATGACAGAGGGAGGAGGCAACTGCAGTCGGTAACTAATAATGCAACAATCAGGGCTCACCAACTGCAAATATATTAGCCAGGAGGGGAGAACGTGACACAAGCCAGGGGCATATTTCAGTTATGTTGAAACAGTGAGGCCCAGGAAAAGCAGGCATGTTCCCAACCAGAAATCCTCTCTGGGCCTTTCCACAGGCACACTGCCTTCCTGAGTTTCCTTAAAAGCATCACCCTCTCTGTACACATATATAGGTCCAGGAAGTACCCCTATTGCACTGAAGAGCTACAGCCGCTTCACTGTATCCACCTCCCCTTTTCGGTGCTGTACAATATTCCACTGACCAGCTCTAACACATTGACTGTGTCTCTCAACCATGATCAGCTATGGCTTCCTGTTTTTTCTTTTTTCTCTATAAGTAATGCAGCTGTGACTATCTTCATGGTTGTCTATCTGGCACTTGTACAAGTCCTCTATGACAAGCATTCAGAATATGCATGTCGAACACCAGCTCATGCCAAGCTACCATTTCTGGGTGATCAGACTGGTACGCATACCCCGGGTGCTGCCAAGAGCTTGCCTCCACCCCAGTGCTCATTAATGTTTGCCCATGTGGTAGGTGTGAAAGGGATCTGGATGTGGCTTTAATTCGCACGCTGCCACTAATGAGGGTGAGCATCCCGCGGGCTGCCCACATGCCTACAGCCATCTGCATTTCCTCTTCTGTGAAATCTCTGCCAGTGTGTCCCGCCCTGGAGAACATTGTTTTCTTCTTTGCAATCCCAAATTTCTCAAGCACAGTCTGGCCACATGCCCCTGCCTTGAAGCCTTCTAGAGCTCCCTGTGGGCCTCAGGGAAGCCCACACCCAGCCCTGTCCCAGCAGCCCATCTAGCTGGGAGGCCATGGAGATTTGACTCTGCTGCTGAAGTTCAGTTCTAAGGAGCTGTCTGCTGCCCTCTCCTCTGCTGTGCTCCCTGCCTCCCAGGGATCTGCATCCTCTGGGCCGCCCCTGCCAGCTTTCTGAGCTCTCTGCGCCCTTCCACCTGCAGCTCCTGCCTGGACCTTCAGGGCCACCCTGCCTGTGCCTAGGGGCCTCGTCCCTGCCTGGCCACCTCTTTCTCAGCCTCAGATCTCAGCTGAAACCTCTCCTCTTCCAGTGAGCTCCCCAGGCCCTGACCACTCAGGCCATAGCTGCCAGTGACTCCACAGGGCTTGCCTCATGGTGAACACCCTATGGCCTCACTGGTCACACTTCTGTCCCCAGCTGCTGGGAATGTGGCTGTGCAGAAACAGTGACACAAACTGTCCGTGAAAGGCAAGCAAAAGGGAAAACTGGATAGGAACAGTTCAGGGCTAGTCAAAAAGGGTACTACTGAGATATGGATCCCAGTAGGGGCCACAAGGGGTCCACAGGGCTGCTCAGGATTTAGTCAGGAAGCCAGGGCCACCCTCTTCCACAGGTGGCACACTGACCATGCTGGACAAGTGTCTCATCCTCCATGCTTCCCATCTGACAGAGGGCCCCTCAGCAGCCTTCCCGTCACACATGGTGCCCCTGCATGCCCGACCTGAGGGCTGGCCCATAGGTCCAGGCACAGGGAGCAGGCCAACTCCACATCAAACAAAGGGGCCTTGTTCACCAGGCTCTTTGGCAGAAACTCCCTGCCCCCCAGCTTGGCCCCAGTTGAACAAAACCAGATGCCAATATGTGGAAGGAGGAGGCGGGTGGGCAGGCAGCATCCCAGCACCCCTCTCCAGGTCTGAGCCCCACCTAGAATTCCAGATGCCCTGGCACCAGAGGGAGCTTCCCCCCAACCGCCTCTCCACCCCAGCAACTCGGCCTCCTGCCAGGCTCGTGCCAGGCATCCAGGCAATTGCTGCCACCAGGCCCATCGAACAGTCCAGACACTGGGAAGCCTAGGGGTCAGCATCACCAGTCCTCTCAGAGCTCCTGCCTGGGACAGCCCCATCTAGAGGTCCATAGGCCAGGACTAAGAATCCCCCTCCAAGCCCACCTCAGTTATCCCAGAACAATGGGCATAGTCTGGCCTCCTGCACCCCAGTAGAGGATGAACAGAGATAGAAGCCACCTTCCAGCCTGCCAGATACTTCGGGGGGTACAACATTCATCACCTCCTATCCAGAAGTCTGCCTGGTGCCCCTCAGGTCCCCTCCACTGCCCTGCATCCCAGCCAGCACAGCTCCAACTGCCACTCCCACCCATGAGCTGCGGGATGTGGAGCCAGGCTCTCCCAGCCTCATCTTCCTCACCTCCTTGGAGCTCTCTGGGGGTGAATGGGTCCCTGCAGTCACAGCTGCCCAGACCTAAAGCTGTGAGTGGGAAGGGGCAGGCTGGGCCATCACACAGGTGTGTTCTAGGCCAAACGACACAGGACACATGCTGTCCCCATGATACTGCTCAGCACCAAAGACATCAAGTGTGAGTGACCATGTGCAGACCGAGCTTTTGTCTCCCAGGTCCGAGAATAGCCAACACACCCATCTAGGCTCCAAAAAATGAGCAGTGGGGACCCCGGGTGGCTGTGCCTGGAAGCGGAGAGGACCTTTGAGGATGGAGCAATTGTACTGTGGTTCTGCACAGCATGAGCATACACACACACACACGCACACACACACACAGACGCTCACGCACTCACCTACACACATGTGCACACACACGCACGTGTGCAGAGGAGCTCTCGAATCCTTGCTCCTAGCTTCTCTCGTGATCACGAGCAAGCAGACGAGAGGGGACAATGGAGATACCGTGGCCCCCGGGGATCCAGCCCTTTATCACAACTCCCATGCAAAAAAGCCCCTAGAGAGCCCCCAAGCCAAATCTCCAGGAGCCTGCGTGGGCCTGCAAGGAGAGGATGTGGCCACCTCCTGTCAGCTGGCATCACCTCCTATATAGGCTGCGGCTCTGCCCAGTGGGAAGAGAGCAGGAGGGGGGAACGGGGGCCCCCACCAGCCATCACTGGGTCCCAGCGGCTTCAGCAAGTCAGATGGTCCTCAGTGGGGGCCTGGTTGTCTTGCACCCTAGAGGGACACGTGGCTACAGGGACCATGGCACTGCTGAGGATGAGAACCCAGTGGCCACGTGGGCCCAGTTGCACCAGATGGCCCTAGTGGCTGCTGCGCACACCAGGGCTGCTCCCCAGAGGCCAGAGAGAGGCCACCAGAATCACAGCCAAGGCCTCCAGGAGAGACAGCCCACCGCCCCTGTCTGTCCCCACCGCTTTCCTACCCCCCAAGACCATGACCAGGACAGATGGAAGGCAAAGCTCCTTTCCTCTCTGCCCTTCCAGAGAGTTTCGGATGCAACTCATGGTGCTGCATTTTACCTGCTACATGGAGAAATAAGGGGAAGCTACCGGGGGTGTACAGGACCCCAGAGGACGGGTAGGGCTCGGCGCCCCAGAGACATTGCCATGGCCGCCAGCCTCAGAGCTCAGGATCATTAACCCTACAAAGCCCACCTCAGGCCCCAGAAGCTGTGTTCCTGTCCCCGTCAAATCCTTCAGCACCAAGCCTGCATAAGGCTGAGAGTTGACTGAGCAACAGAAGGTCCCACACAGATCAGAGAACAAGGCTGGGCTCTAGCCTTGCCCAGGGACACGGACACTAACTCCTAAGCAAACAGCACTCAGTGCCCCAGCACCTGGAGGGGTAGCTTAGCCCTGACCTCCCTTCCACAGCAGGGAGCATGCGCAGGATGAAAGCGCAGGCAGGCTGCAGTGGAGCTCATCCATCATTTCAGTCCTGTCAGTGGGGGCACCGCTCACTCACTGCCTCTTCAGCCCCATCCTTAGGGCTCAGCCCAGCTGTCTCAGCACCACCCAGAACCTGCACCTGGGACATTGTCCCCTCTGGTGCCACTGGCCTGGTAGAGACCTGTACCTCCACCCAGGTGGCTGGCTGCACCAACTGTCAGTCCCCCTTCCTCCTTGGACCCTTGCTTATTTTTCCTCCTGACGCTTGTCAGCTCATTACCCTGGCAGGTCTCAAGTATTTCAGTCTCAAGATCCTTTCATTGAGATTGCTAGATCAACAACATAAATAAAAGTACAGGTTACCCCGCTAGACCTGAATTTCAGATGAATGACAAGTGTTTTAAGTGGAAGCATGCCCCTGACATTGCACGAGACACGCATTATCTGGCGGCCTTACCTTTTGCACGGTGAAACATGACTGAGGACCTCAAAAACCTTTAGTTCACATGCATTATGAGTACTGACATTTACTGTTTTAGGCACTCAAATAGAAAAACTGTTCAAATATTTATTATATTTGTTTACACATTTATTTTTCTAAATAATAAATATTACATGCTCACACAAGTAATGTTTCATGAAAAATAGTGACTTTTTTTCAAAACAAAAAACGTCAACAATAAGAGTTGGTGTCCTTTTTCATTTCTTTTGCAAATCTCTTTAGTGTTTGGCTTAACTGAAAACAGCTGACTTCTCCATGCTGCTGCTTAGTTCAATCTGTTAAAATTTGTGACTTTTGTTACAAAAATCTGGCCTTAATATGCAGTCAGAAAAGGGTGAAATATTTTAGTAAGTCTTCTCAGATCATTATGGATACTTTTCTTTGCTCTAACATCAAAACTCAACAAGTGGTAACTTCTTCAACTTTGTTTGCTATGGAGTGAAATTTTCAGTTTGTTACATGAAAATCCACTAATCTATCTGGTTTATTAAATGGCTCTCCTATCCATGCAAGACTTTGTAACAATATTCGTTGGTCATTTAGAGAATATTCGTCCATGGATCTCCCAAATGCTGACATATCTCATCACTCAGTAAGTAAACACCAGGCGTGCTGTTGTCGCTCCCGATCTCATCAGAAAAATCCTTAAATACTGGCTCCTGCTGCTGGTACAAGTTGTCCATTGCTCAAGTGCTCACTTGGAAGCTGGAGCTGTATCTGTGACAACCATCCTGGCAGGGCTCCTTGAAGAGACAGCTCATCTCAGGAGAATAGCCACCAACTCCCAAGTCTAAATAACTGCAACTCATTGGGTGCTCTTGCAAGTTAAAAAGTGAAGTGCTCCAGAAGACTCCAGCTCATGGATCTGGCAAGCAACACAATGTCCGTGTTTTCCCCCGAGTGCCGGGTGAGCTCTAGGTCTCCTCCTACGGCACAACCCAGAAGTCTTAGGGGTATACTCAGGGAGAGAAGTCAAATCCAACTTCATCCTTCTTTGTGGACAACATTTTAAGGGTGTGGTTTCAAAGACTCGAATATCTGAGATCTGCTCTGCTACGCCCCAGCTTGTGCTCTCTTCACCCCAGCCCATTTTATTGTATTTTGAGACATGGTCTCACTAAGTGACCCAGGATGGCTTCAAATTTGTGACTTTCCTGCCTCAGCCTCTTGAGTAGCTACGATAGGCATGTGCCACTGTGCCAGGCTTGAAAATAACTAGTGTTAGCTCAAAACATACTTGCTGAGCACCGGGTGCCACTCTCTGTTCCAGGTGTGCCAGGGATGCAGCAGCATGCAGGTGCCCAGACTCTCCCTCCACCGCAGGGGGGCTGACTGCTTAGTTGGAGGGACCCTGGCAGATGCAGAAGTGTGCACACAGGAGGAGGGAGGAAGACAAGCTAGCACGCAGTGGGCAGCAGGCAGCGGGCAGTGGATGCAAAGACCAGCAAAGACCTGAATCGAGGGAGGGAGGAAGCCATGAGGATGCTTTGGGAAGAGCCAGCCTGTGCGAAGGCCCAGGGCCCTTCTGTGTGAGTCCACAACAGACAGGCCACACACAGCCCTCCAGGACTCCTTCCTGGAGGTTCTCAAAGAACTGCAATTAGAAATCCCAGGGGACCCACGTCTCTCCAGCAGCTAGGTGTCTTCCAGGAGAGCTGAGGACATCACACCACAGTGACATGCACACCGGTGTTCACAGCAGCACACTTCATAGTAGCTAAACCTTGCAAGCAACCCACATGGCCGTCAACAGACGACTAGTAAAGCACATGTGTTCTCTGCGTGATGGGCTACCACTCGGCCATATAGGAGCACACATTTGGGACACTCACAGGACAATGGATGTCCTTGGGAAGTACGGGGTTGAGTGAAACAAATCAGACACAGAACCCTAGATATCGCGTGGCACCTATTTGAATGAGGCAAGATACAAAGAGCACAATACAAGATGGCTAGGAGGAGACGGGGAGGCGGGTCTCTTGCACATCAGAAGGCGTCCAGAAGGCCAAGGGTGGGACTGGGGGGAAGGACAGCAGGAGTAAGCAGAATAAAGGCCATCACGTACAGAGCCTCATTACCTCAGTGCATGTAAACATTACATGTCAGAAACATGAGATAATTGGGGGGAGGGTCTCACTATATAGCCAGGCTGGTCTCAAGCTTTCGGCAATCCTTCTGCCTCAGCCTCCCCAGTGCTGGGATTACAAGTGTATCGTAACCCTTCCCAAGATGGCTGTGAATGCCAACTACTCCAAACTCAATAAAAAAGCAAACAAACGAACAAAAAATCCAAATGACTATGTAAAAACCTTTAAAAGTAAAAGAGAATCCTTCTGAACACTGGCCTTGTGTGGGGCACTGACCCAAATTCTTAGAAGCTTGTTCTCCTGCAAAGAAACAGCAGTACCAGCGAGTTCCAGTAAATAAATCTGCTGCATGTCCAGGAGCCACCAGTGAACAAAACCAAACACAAGGGAAGAGAGGAGCTCAGGTGAGGTTGGTCCCCTGGTGGGGCTGATGGGCAAGGGTGCTGGCTTTGTCCCCAGTCGCAGCTTCCCTTGGCCACAGTAACCAGGCACTCTGCAGAGGGGGGAGAGGACACCGTGCCCACGGGGCCACAGGCACATGGACCCCACGACTGTCATTTTAGTCTGTGGGAGTTGCGGTGCTGATGTCCTCCTGAGGAGCGACATACTCACATTAACCGAGGAGCACACACACCGCCCAATGTCTCCCCCTTTCACGGAGCACCAGCCTGTGGTGCTCAGCACACTCAGACATTGCATAGCCAGCAGTGCATCAGTTTTACAGGGCTTAATCACGCCCCCCCAAAAAAGTCCACACCCACCAATGGTCACCCACCTTTTCCCCTCTCTCCTGCCCTGGCCTACTATCAGAATGATCCACCCCCCCCCAGAACATGGCAGTCTGTGGGCCTCTTATGACCAGCTCTGCTCATTTAGCATAATGTCCTTAAAGCTCACCCATGTGGCAGTGTGTGGCAGTACCTTATTCTTTTTGGTGGCCAGATAGCACCTCATGATATGGACAGATCACATTTCCTTTGTCCACACATTCATTTTGTTTTGGTGTGGTATGATGTGGTATGGTGTGGTGTGGTGCAATTTTGTGAGACAGAGTCCCCCTGTGTAGCCCAGGCTGGCCTTGGGCTCACAGTGAGTGCCTCCTGCCTCAGCCTCTCGCGTCTGGACAGCAGGCTGCTCCTGGTTTTTGCCACAGTGTGCTTTGCACAAAACTGCACACCTTGTTGCTGCCTCTGTGTTTCCAGGGCAGATCACTCCCTTGCTATAGTAAAGCAGTCACAAGCCACGGCATCCGAGCAACAGGCCTCATGCCACCACAGGCAAAGCGTAGCACAATTCTCTAGGACCTGTTTCCTGGGTTTTGTGATGAGCAATTCCTACAGGGCACGGTAAATGATCACCTCCCCCTGCCGTCCCATGTGCCCACCATGCCCACGGGCCCTGGACTGGAGGACAGTCTGCTGTCACCCCCAGGACTCACACTGGTTGCTGAGGTCCTGTGTGGCTGCTGGGGAGCCAGCCACAGGCAGATGTCCCAGCCACACTGCCCACACCACCATCAGGGATGCTGCCTGTGTTTGGGCCTCTCTGTCTGGGAACTGGTACCTTTTGGGCACCAGAGAGCAGGGAAGGGCTGCTGGGGTGGGCAGGTGTGCACTGCCCTCATACCACAGCCCCTGGGCCATGCCCCCTCTTCCTTCTGCCACCTGGGAATTCTCTGGACCCCAGAAGTTCCAGGAAGAGTTGGGAAAAGGCTTGAGTTGGGGAGACACTAACCCAGGAAGTGCTGGGTACATGCTGCAGTCACACAACAAGGCCACCATAGAAAAGCCCCCTCCTATTCCCTTTCTGGGTCCTTGAGTTCCCTATACCAGGAGCAAGGCCAGGGCACAGAGAAGGCCAAGGAGAGGAAAAGAGATTAGCTGTTATGAGGTTACTATTTTGTTCTTTTTTTTTTTTTTTTTTTTTTCCCAAGCACTGTACCAGACCGACCCTAACAGAGACTTTAGCCAAGAACAGGCTGTTTTTAACTCACAACAGCTATGGCAAGGAGAATGCTCAGGCCCATTTCACAGACATGGAAACTGAGGTTCCTGGAGAAAAGGTAAATAGCTCAAGTCTACACAGCAAAGCAGGGAAGGGTGCCAGGTCAGCCTGACCCCATGTCTGCTGAAGAGCAAAGATGGCTTTGAGGGCAAGGTGGAAAGACTAACACAAGAAGGAGCTCTGTCCCTAGTGTCCCTGGCTTCCAGCCACTGCCACCTGCCATTTCTAAAGGTCCCAAGTTTCTTTAGGCCCTCTGCTCTTGCACATGCCATTGCTATTCCAAAGCTGTACTCACTACCTTTCAAGCCTTAGCTCAAATGTCTTCCTCCAGAAAGCTGCCCTGGGCTGGAGTCATTTCCCCAGCTCTGGTCCCTGTGTGTACCTCCTTGGTGTCACTGACCATGCTGACCCTCCCTAGGGAGAAGCCCAAGGTTCGGCTCCTGTGCAGCTGAGGCTGCCAAACAACTTCTCGGGATCCCAGCTTTGATCTTCAGCTCTCAGTCCTGAGTCTGAGGGCTGGGCTGCAGCTCGTGAAGGTGGCCCGGGGTCCCCTGGGACCCAAGCCCTGGCCCCTGGCCGCAGTCCTCGTCCTCACATCTCTCCAGTGTTGAACTTCATGGAATCTTGGCCAGCTCTGGAGGGCACCAAGAGGGCAGGGATGCCCACCTCTGCCCATGCTGCCCAGGTGCCTGGGGAGGTAAGATGGGTAGGCGGTGGGCTGGGAAGGGGAGCGTCAGAGGACAGCAAAGGCAGGAGTAGCACCTGCCAGGTGATGTGAGAGGCCGGGAGCGCCGGGGAGGCAGCACAGCCCGCAGTCCACTCTGGGAGGTGGGTATCTCAGAAGCAGTGGCGCCCATGGGCTGGCAGCTCCATCACCCCTCCTGTCTTCCCAGGGTTTGCACCCCAGAGCTGGGCTTAGGACAAGGCCTGGACCCAGATGAAGGAGGGAACCTGGGGCCAAAGGCCTGGGAGGTGTGTGGGCCACTCCCCCACCCAGGAGGCTGCTCCCAAGGACCACTGTAGGGGGTGCCCAACACTGTGCTAGTCACAGGCCCAGGCTCTGAGACCTCCCCACATCTCAGCAGGGGCCAGCTCCTTCCTGGCCCAGCCTAGAGGCCCTGAGACTACAAACACCCCAGGGATCTCACTCATCCATCTCTGCTGGGAAAATACTTGCTTACCTCCTGAAGGCTTCTTCAGCTTCAGTCCTGGTGGGCTGCATGGGGCTGGGCCTCAGCCTCCACAGCAGATGCCCCCTGTCCGTCAGGTGCCCAGAAGACCTAGCAGAGCCCTGGCTAAGCTGCCACTGTCCTTTCCTCCCACAGTGTGGCCTGCATCCCTGGGGAGAGTCCGGGGCACAGTTAGTCCCCAGGCTATAAGTGCTGGGAAAGCCACTGAGCCTTGGCTGGGAGGTTTCCAAGGACTTGAAACCAGCACCCACAGTAATACCTCTGTGCCTGTGTCCCTGGGCTCTTTGGACCAGCCAGCTTTCCCTCCTCTGCTTAACAGGTGGCATTTTTTTTTACATCTGTACAAAGGAACAAGCAGAGGAAGAGAGAGAAGGTCTCTCTCTTGCTCAAGATCTCAGAGCCACATAGAGCCACAGGCAGGATTTGAACCTAGGATCTGGCCTCTGCCTCCTGCAGGGAGCACCTCAGCTTGAGGCCTGCATCTCTCTGCTGGCAGTGCTTCTCACCTACCTCAGCATGAGCTTGGCCCATGCTTCTCAAGCTCTTACCTCAGTTTCCCTTGTTGCTAGGTAGCCTGGCTTTGTGTCTGTCTGGATTCCAGGGGACAGTGCCCACATGGCCCAGTCTGTAGCCATCCCGTTCACTCTGCAAGATGCTCTGGCCTCAGACTGGCTCCCCTGCACATGCCCTGGGTGAGGATGGAGCTGAGGGTGGAGGGGGCCTGGGAAGACCACATGGGCCTCTCTGTGAGATGGGCTGGTCACTTCTGCCTCCCTAATGTCAGTGGGGAAGTCCTAGTGGAGGCTGAACCTTGGTGAGTGCCTGCCTGGGCTCTGCCACGAGCCTCCCAACCTCACCTTCACCTGTGAGCGCAGGCTTGGAAGACACCGAAACCCATAGTTGTAGATCTGGGCTCTCTCAGGTTACCCAGCACACAGCCATGTCAGCCTGGAGCTCTGCTGGTCCAGGAGCCGGGAGAGCCAAGGGCCGGGTGTGGCTGGACAGCAGCTAGCAAAGCGCTCCCTTCCAAACAACAGCCAGATGTCCAGGGGACAGCTTGTTCCTGCAGCTGGGCCCTGGGGAGGCCAGCCTGGCCACGCCTCAGCTCCGCGAGGCCTGACATCTGCCCAGCTGTGCTGGTGACTCAGGCCAGCCCTGGCTCTGGCCAGATGTTCTCCTGAATGATGGGGGATGGGACTCTGAAACCTCCAGAGGCCCCCAGGCCACCACCCTGGTGGATGGAGCTGGGAGGTGGTCCCAGGGGTCAGGGGAGGAGAGGGAGGGATGGGCCCCCTGGCTGGCTCATCTGTGTATAGCTATCTGGTTCATGAGATGTCACAGCAGCGGATGTGGGGCAGCTTAGAGGTGAGCCTGGCTCTCAGCTGAAGGACTGACGACAAGGAGAACAATGACGACCGCTGACATTTTTTTCTTACTTTTGCAACAGGGCCTCACTACATAGCTCAGGCTGCCTTTGTACTCACCACAGAGCCCAGGCTGGCCTCAAACTGGAAGTAATCCTCCTGCCTCAGCCTCTTTAGCACTGGGATTCTAGGCATGCGCTGCCACACTGGGCACGAACATGTTTTTCTGAGGTACTGACTGTGTAGAGTACATTCTTTAGAGATTTCAAAGAACAACAGACATGTTTCTCACTGAGACAAACAGCTCTGATTCCAGCCTCAATTTATGGATGAAGCAGCTGAGACTGGGACGGGAGTCACTCTCCAAGGTCAGGTCAGGCAGACACTGGCCCTGCATCCAGGTCACAGCAGGCAGGGCCCTTGGGTGCAGGGTTAAACTTGCTCCTCCCCTGTCCACCCTCCCCGGCTGCTGGTTGAAGCTCCAGGTGTAAAAATAATTGTGTTGGCAGGGCCAAGTTGCTGGGGTGGTGGGGGCAGAGCTTCTGTTGGTTTTTTGTTTTGTTTTGTTTTTGTCTTTTTGAGACAGGGTCTTACTATGCAATTCAGGCCAACCACGAGCTCACTGTGTCACCTAGGCTGGTCTCAAACTGGAAGTAATCCTCCTGTCTCAGCCTCCTGAATGCTGGAATTACAGACATGCACCATGACACCCAGCTCAGAGCTCCCTTCTCTCTCTCTCTCTCTCTCTCTCTCTCTCTCTCTCTCTCTGTGGGACCAGTGTTCAAACTCAGGACCTTACACTTGCCTGGCAGACACTTATGCCTCGGATCTATCTCCCCAGCCCCCCCCTTTTTTTTCTTTAATGTATTTAGTACAGGGTCTACAGAGTCTCACTACACAGATTGGACTCATACTGACCCTCTTATTTTCAGCCTCCCAAGTGCTGTGATTACAGGTGCGTGCCACCGCGCCTAGCCTGTCATCATCTAAGCTTGCCCCAGGGGCGAGGCCTGCTCGAGATTAAAGCCCTAGTCCCTGTGTCTGCATAAACATGTGCTTTAAAACACTGAGCTACCTGGTGGCCTCTGAGGGGAATCTGGAAGGGCCCTGGGGGATGCTGGTGTGTAGGCACCTCATCCATTGGCAAGGGCACATGCTTTGGACAGTGCCACAGGGTAGCTATCTCCATCTCTGACCTCCCACAACTGTCCCTGGCCTGGTTATTTGCCAAATATCTAGGAAGTATCAACAGACCTCCAGGACTAAAGCCAAAGTCAGGACAGACCCAGCCCCTGTCTTCTTCAGCTGGCATGAAGAACCAAGAATCCCATAGCAGCAAAACTGTAATTGCCTGTCTCCAAAGCCCAGGGAATTTGGGGTAATGGCTGAGGAGACCAGGACTCTGAGAGGCCAGACAAGTGGCCACAGGGAGCCTCTGACAATGGCCAGGGGCTCCTACCTAAGTACCTGTATGCACAGGCTGGTCCTATAACCACTTGGTTCTCTGTGTGGCCCCTCAGGCAGCCCCTCCGATGGGGTCCTCCAGCTGGGAAGGTAGCACTGGAGCGCTTCCCTGATCATATGAATGCAGAGTTGACTGCAGAGTAGGGGCAGGGCCTTGCCACACACAGACACACACACACACACACACACACACACACACCCTGGGCAGGTGACAGCCTTCATCCTTCCCAGGGCCCCCTTGTTCATCCAGCCTTGCACACAATGCATCTCCTGAGATAATTTTGGCCTCTTCTTCACAGCAGCCACTGCACACCTATAATTTAGCCATTTTAAGAGTAAGTAAGTCCCCACAGGGTCCTTTCTGTTCCTAAGGGAGCTGATTTGGGGCCAGGACAGGGCAGTGGGTGATAGCTAAGAGATATGAGTCCAGAGTCAGCAGCCTTTGCACTGAAGTAATGTGGGAAGAACTGATTTGGGGAACCCCTATGCCCTCAAACGCAGCCCCCAGGACTGCATCACCTCTGGAGGTTAAGGATGCCACCCCCACACACACACACTGCCTATGGGCCCTGGGGGCTGACTGCATCCAGGCCCAGGCAGGAGCCACCCCCAGCTGCCCTTTCCCTGTGTGTCTGAAGAGCTTGTCCTAGCACAAACCGCACAGCTATAATTTCTGAAAACACTGTGGTTTGCTCTGGGAAAGTAGAAAATAAACTCAGGGCACCTGTGAGGGTGATGGGGTGGTGAGGGCTATCATAAGTGGAACTTCACAAGGGTGTGAACTCATCCTGAGTATGATGTTCTGCCAGCTTGGCGTGAGCTAGAGGATCCTGGGAATGCAAGGACTAGATAGAACCCAGAACTTGGGCCCTGTGAACCTGTGCAGCAACTGTGTGCAAAATGGAGAAACGCCTCCTCTAGGCATGTTACTACTGCCCACTGGGAGCTGTCCCAAGTGATACGTGTGTCTGTTGTGATCACGGTGCAAGGCCAGTCTCTAAGCTGTGTGGTACACAGCCTGTGTGGCTGCCCACAGTAACCCTGCTTCGCATCACCACATTTCCCTCTTCTTCATTGCACTGTATCTTTTTCGTCCCTCATTTTACTCCTTTGGGTCAAATGCAACTGTCTCTGAACAACAGGGAAAGATGCTTGTTCTGAAACTTCACAACTCAAAAGGTGGGGCTCCTTCCCTTCCTGCATGCCAACCACATTTCACAGAGCAGGCTGGCCTTAAACTTATGGCAATCCTCCTGCCTCAGCCTCCTGAGAGCTGGGATCCCAGACCCGTATTGCCACGCCCTGTGTATATCAGTTCTTAGCCCTGTAATGGGGCCCAGAGTGCCTGGAGGTTGGACATCCCAAAGCATCTGCCCTTCCAGGCGTCTTTTAAGACTGCAGGGAATCCATGGGGGAGAGGGGTGGAGGGAGCGCAGGAAAGAGCCTACTCCTTTAACAGAGCACTGGGCATGGTTCTAACCAAGGGCCAAGGGCCGGTGGGCGTCTGCCGTCTGCAGGCTGTAGGCACATTCCTGAGTTTGAGCAGAGAAATAAAAGCACTCCCTTGTCTCAGTGCAGAGGAGACAGCAATATTGCTGCGTAACCAGGACCAGATGGGCTTGGGAATTTCCAAAGGCCTCAAGTGCAGGAGACAGAAACCCCTCCCAGACGTTGTCTGGCTGCTGCCTGGGTATCAGTTACGGAGGAGACGCAGCCAGGGTCCCTCAGGGGAGGGGGCTTCCGCCCATGCTCTGAGCCTGCACCCCCACAACCTGCAGGCACTCCCACAGCCTGCCTCTTGCCCACAACCTCTGTAAGGCATCCCCAGAACCCACAGCCACAGCCCCAACTCCCTGCCTGCCATCCCCAGGACACCACCAGACTCTGGTGCCCAGCTGGGAGAGGTGCTCGGGTTCTGATTAGAAGAGCCCCCTCCTGCCTCTGCAGGCCTCAGTTTCCCTGTCTTTTCCTCTGTTTCCCACACCAACCCCCAAAACCCTAATCTGTCCTGGGTGACCCCAAGATGCAGCAAGCCTGTATTGCTGCCCTGGGGAAGCCTGGAATCCGGGACGTTCCAGTTACCACACAGGGCCTGGCACCCAGGAAGCAGTGGCAAGGCCGCCGGACCCCACCTGTCAGGCTTGGTGACTTTCGCTGCTGCACTCCCTGGCAGGGACAGCTGATGCACAGGTGTGGCACTGTGGTTTCAGTGAGTTTGTTCACCCTCACATCCATTCTGTATGCTGCAGGTTACAGATGGTGAAACGGACGCAGGCAAGTGATCGTTACCTGAGGTCACACAGGGAACACAGGCAAAAGCAGGATGGGAGCATGCTGACAGGGCCCACGTCTGTAGTCATCCCATCACGCTGACCTGCTTCTGAAAGGGGGTCCAGGCTCAGGAGAAGCAGTGGGGACCTGCAGGTTCCAGGGGCTCTCCAGCTGGGCCTGGCTGTGAGGGGGCCCAGGGCTGCTTTACCTGCTTCCCTTCCCCTCAAGCATCTCTCGGAGGCTCTGGCCGCCGCTCTGTGAGTGAACGCATTCTGGAGTACTGACTAGAGGGGCCCCCACAGTCCACTGGTGTCCCCCAAGCCAGAGACTTGAGCAACATCTCGTCCTTGGCTGCAGAGGCAGTGAGGCTGGAAGGGGTCAATGTCACTTGTACTGTGCACCTGCGGTGAACCTGCTCCGGTGTTTCAGAGCCCACCTCAGAGGGAGGAGGGAGGCCGTGAGGGTTTCCATCTGCAAGTCCCACAGGGACCTGACCAGCGGACTTGCTCAGGAGGTGGGGCCTTGCAAGGAGGCGGGGCTGGGGCGTGGCCCAGGAGGGTGGCTTTCCCTCCCCAGCTCCTCCCTTCTCTCTCTGCTTCTGGTATGCCGTGCTCTAAACAGCTCTCCTGCGCGGGGACCCTTCTGCCAGGCCTTGTCCTGGTCCTTATCCTGCCTTGGAGCCATCCAGCTGTGCACTGAAATGCGAACCAAAATAAGCCTCTTCCTCCTGGAGTTGTAGATGTCATGTGTTTTGTCACAGCAACAAGAAAGTGATTTAAGACACAGGCCAGGTAGGTGACACGGGCAGGTGTGGACCCAGGCTAGCCAACTCCAGACCCTGTGTTGTTTCTCAAGAAACCCCTGTGACAATGTCCACTGTGCCCTGTGCCCAGTTAGTGAAAACTGGAGCCTCAGTGTTCCTGTCTGTGCCATGGGGCTCAAGGTCCTGGCCTGGGCGTTGTGGTGATAGTAGACAGGGCTGTGAGGTGGGTGCTCGCTGGGCAGGGGCTCTGTGGCCACATAGTGACTATGGTTATAGTGGCCATGTGACCAGTGTGGCACACAGCATGTGCCAGCACCGGCCCTCCCTCTGCCAGTTCCTTAGGGAGGCAGCCAGGTGGCCAGCCTGTACTGTACAGTGAATCTAAGGCCAGCCTGGGATACAAACCTCAAGCAACATAGCAAATAAATGGTGATGATGGGGAGGGCAGTGGTGAAGATGGTAATGAGGGGGTGAAGCAGTTGCTTCCTCCACACTTTAACAATGCTGTTCTATCCTTATGGCACCAACAAGGCAGGTACATCTTCACCCTTGTGTGTGTGTGTGTGTGTGTGTGTGTGTGTGTGTGTGTGTTTAAGATTTTTTTAAAAAATTTTTTCTTGTTTCAGAACTTTTGTGTTTGTTTGTTTGTTTGTTTGTTTATTTATTTATTTATTTATTTATTTATTTATTTATTTATTTTTATGGCCAGCTCAGCCTGCCCTGAGGCAGGGCTGGTGCAGCGTGTGGTGCCAGGGATCCAACCGCGGTCCCTGCAGCCGCCTAAGCTTTCCTAAGCAGGCGCTTTAGACCACTGAGCCATCCTGCTGGGCCCCTGTCACCCTTGTTTTACAGATGAGTAAACTAAGGCACAGAGCGGTAGGAATGTGTAGGGAGCTGCTAAAGCTGGAAATTGTTCCTATGTGGGAGGGCAGCATGAGGTTTCACTGCTTTAAAACAATCAAGCTATCACAGCCTTGAGAAAAACATCCTGCCTGGACCTGGTGGGCTATTAGTCACTAGGCAACCTTGTGTCCTGCAATTTTGTGAAGCAAATAAAGGCTCGTACTATGGCTCAGGGAGTGGACTACCACCTAACCCTGCTCTTGTCTCTCTTTTCCTCATTCCTGCCTTTTCCCCCAGGTACAGCAATGGAATACACTGCGAGACCAGCAGATCCTGCCTGGCATGCAACTAACGGGCTAATGATGGGAGGGCCAGGGCCGGAGGCACGACTGCAGCCTGCCCTGGCCGCTTTCCTAACAATCATATAACAATCATGCCCACAGTATGTGGCAAGAACTGGCCAGGCCCCATAGCAGGCATCCCTAGGCAGCGCTGGCAGAGCTGAAAGAAACCACACAGGCAGCTCTCCTGGAGGGGTTGGCCGGGGAGCCCTGAAGGCTGTGTCCCAAAGGCTTCCTTTAGATCCACCCAGAGTCCCAGAGCACAGCACAGCACAGGGCTGGAACCCTGCCAGCCCTCCGTGTTCAGTCACGAGGTGGTTGGGGATGGTCACTCCGCCCCTACCCCAAGCTGGGACACTGAAAATGAAACTCCAGGCTCTTTGCAGCTAACCTTCAAGCCCCTTGCAACCAGAATCTACTGGTTCCTGCTGCAAATCCCCTCCCATGACCCTATGGGGGACAGAACTGTCACACACACACACAAACACACACTCATACTCTCCAGGGTAAGTACCCACTGGGGGCCTCCTGAGACATCCTGGCCCTGGGATTTCTGTGACCAGTGTGCAAGGTGCCCACTACACCAAGCCCAGGCCCTGTGAGCAGATCTAGGTACTTCAATGCTGCCACATTGCTGCCTGCTTGCCCATGAGACAATGCCCCTCCTCCTTCTCCCCCACATTCCTGGGAGGTCTCCTCTTGCTGACCATTCCAGGGTCACCAGAACCCACCAACCAGATACCTCGCGTGCACACAGGTTCCAGGGAATCTGTTCCTCAAGGCCCCACCTAAGCTAGAAGCTAAGGCTTAGGAGAAAAGAGCATGCCAGCTCAGGAGTTGGGGCCTTGACTGGAATTCTTGTCCTCTACACAGGACCAGCAGCCTTCAGTGAGTAATGAACTCCTTTCAGGCCTCTCTGCCCCAGTGCCTTGTGGCTCTGCACCATTCCCACCCTGAGAGCCTCGAACAGGGCCGGGCCCTCAGCACTGCTGGTCAGTGTTGGCCTGTGCCTGTCTCCTCATCCTGGGCCCCCTGATGGACTTGAGATTGGCACTGACTGACCTCGAGGACTCAGTACCCAGGCTGTGCCACAGCAGCATGCCCTGGCCCCTCTGCCAGGCCAAGGGCAAGCTTCTTCACCCCAGCTACCTGTACCTGCTCCACCTTAGGGCAGCTCCCTCCAGCTGTGTCCCCAGAAGGAAGGCCCTCCCTCCCACAACAGCTCTACCCCAGGCAGTTCAGTTCATCATGACCCCTCACTGCTGCCCCAAGATCCTTGCCTCCTGGCCCCTAGTCCCAGTGATTTCAGCCCCCAGTACCCTGCATCTCTTGTCTGAGGAGCAACCCTTCATCCTCCACCACTGCAGATTCCCAGACCATGTTGTACTTTGGGCAGAGCTGGGCCCCGCCCATTCTGTGATTCAAATAATGTGTGGACCAAGACAACGTTCCCACCCTGCTAGCTTCAGTTCCCTCCTCTGCTACACAGGACTCATTATTTACGCCCCTGGATTCCAGGATGGAATAAAACACCAGTCTTTACTGGGCAGCAACTCCGTACTGGGCGTCCTGCTGCTTGAATGTTAAAACTTTATTTTCTCTCATCCTCAAGAGACAGGCCTGTTTCCTCCAGAACACACAGCAGCCGTAGGCTTCTCTAGCACAGAAGCACCTCAGGACAAGCTGTGTCCATCCCCAGCACCCAGGGGTGTCAGGTTTGCACTGGCATGAATGGCTGGGCCGTTAGGGACCTTGAGTTAGACACAGACCACGGCAAGTGCAGGGTTGTCAAAGTGCATGGTTAGTGCTCTGAGCCTGGGCCAGGAATTAGCAGGTGGACAGTGTGTGGCCTTCAAAGCTCTCTCTCCCTACCACTCCTCCTGGGTCAGTATGGCAGCCACTGCAGGAGAGGTGGCCAAGCACCCTGCCAGCTTCCTGAATGTCACCTTCAGAGGAGAGATAGGGCAGCACAGATAGCATCCCCTACTGCCTGCTCCTCCCCAGCTGGCTCCAACTAGCTGTCGCCTTCACCAACCTCCAGGGAGCCCCACCCCTCGCCTGCACTCTGCCTGCCTGACCCATCTCTCTCCTATTCCTCCCCAAGCCAACAGGCCCTTGAGGCTCCAGAGCTGGGCCTCATTCCTGATCTGAGGACTCTTCCCTGCAACCTGCCCCATACTAAAAGGGGAGATGATTCCAGAGCAGGGCCTGCATGCCTCGCTTCCAGTTCTCATCTACAGAGGCGCTGGGAAGGCAGACTGAGACCTCGCTTTATTGAGGGGGAGCCCCAGAGGCAAGAGCCCTCTGCACCTTCCCTAGTTCCCCCACACCTAGGCCCCCCAGCTGCCACCTTGAGGGGAAGAGCAGACAGGCCCCTCCCACGACTATTCCCACAGGGGCAGCAGACACTCCCTCTATGTCCCTAGAGGCCAGTACCTAGCCACTGACTTCCCTCCAGCCCCAGGCCTCCTGCACCTCCAAGCTCATGAACTCACCACCTCCCAGGCCCGCATGGGATCTTCCATGGGATGGCCCTGCCCTTCCCACCCCTGTCACTGGTTGCCACCTCCCAGCTAGGTTAGAGAAGGAAAAGCACAAAGGCAGGCAGTGGGCAGGGCCCTGAGGCAGGCAGGGGACACCTCAGTGGGCAGCGTGGGTCAGGGTACCGCAGGCAGGAGCAGCGGCGTGTCTGAGTTCTGTGCCAACACGCTGGGTGTCTCAGGGCCGATCAGCCCTAGGTCGTGCAAATTGAGGATAGAGTCTGCGATGATGCGGGCTGTGCGCTTCTGGTACCCACCCGAGGTCACCATGAGGATGGGGATCTGGCGAGCCCGAACCACGCGGAACACCAGCTCATCCCGCTTCACGATGCCCTGTGAGGGTGGAGAAGGTGGCTCAGGCCAGCCTGGACTCGAAGCAATGAGTCCTGCTGTGCATGGCTGGGCTGCAGCTCCTCCCTGACACGGGCAGCCCGCCAGTCCCTGCCAAGGTTGACACATACCCCAGGGCTGATGGACAGCCCCCCGAGGCGGTCCCCCTCCAGGACGTCGGTGCCCGCGTTGTACACCACCACGTCTGGCAGGTGCTCCTCGAAGGCTCGCTCCAGGTTTCTCTCCACTTTGCTCAGGTACTCGTCGTCCTCTGTGCCCCACTCCAGCTCCACCTTCCGCCTGATGGCCTCTGAGAGGTACACATCCCCAGCCCCATGGGGCACAGGAGGGAAACTGAGGCTTAGGATGGCGCTTGTCCATAGTGAAGGAAGGGCTGCCCCTGGGTCTTCCCAACTACCCTGCAGCATGGCCACTCATGCACCAAAGCTAAGCTGGAAGGAGTGCTGAGAACTTCAGGGAGCTGAGCGCCTTCTGCCCATGGCACCCGTGCCCACTGCGGACACAGCCTGACTTTGGGCTCCACCTGCCTCTCCAGCCCAGTTCAGGATTCAGTTTGGAAACTGGTCCCTTAGGCTGTACTGGGCTTGCTCATACCACACTCACTAACCTCTTGGGCAAAGTCCCCTAGGTTATCAGCCAGTACAGCTGCTGGAAGGTGTCCATACCTTTAGGAGGTGGAGCAGGTCTTGGGCGTGTGCCCAGTGGCGGCGGGCAGCCTGCTCCTTCTGCTTTTTCTTCCTGCACAGGGTGGCCTTGGGCTCAGCTACTCTGCTCTGCTACTGTTGTAATGTGTGGGTTTCCCCCAGCCCCAAGCTGCAGGGCCAGCCCACCATAGAGAGGAGCCTCCAGAACCAGCCTTTCTGCTTTATAAATTCATTTGCTCTGGCACTTCGTCACAGCCATGGTAAGCTATGACAGGCCTAGACCTGCAGAGCAGGCAGTTCCTGCTTACAAATCTCATCTGAAAATTCCTGTCTTGGGAGTGATTTTTATTTACCTTCTAACAAGTCTTACATTGAGACTTCTCTCTGCCACTTTACTTTGTGCCTTCTTTATGTCCTTTCCTTTTGGGCTGCTCCAATAGAACCCTAACACATAGAGCCCTGCACACACATCCAGGGCAGCTGTGTGGCTCTGTGTGGGTTGCCTGCTCCTCAGTCTGCTCTGGTGCACACTGGGAACCAGCCCACCCTCAGGGGTACAGAGAAGCAAGGTGACCTCCCACAGGCCCACAGCATACTCTGAGCCAGGCCTGCTGAGGGGCAGCAGCTTACGCTTGGCAATGCGGTCGCCAGGGTAGATATGGCGGTTGTAGACATCCATGATGTACACACGCTGGTCACCCATGAAGTCCCGCTCATGTCCATTGCCCTGTGTAAATGACACGAGAGCTGTTTGAAGGTGCTAGGATCCTTGCCAGGCCAGGCCAGGGAGCCCTGGGTCAGACACAGACCTCCATGGCCAGTCACATGACACAGGAGCTCAGAGCATCAGCTTGGGGACACTGCCAGGGTCCCAATGGGCAGAGCTGGGTGACAGATGGCTGCTGGGCTGTGGTGAAGGAGCTGAGCCTGGTCTGCCTCCTGCAGGGTACTCACCTGATGGGCATCAAGATCAATGATGGTGGCCCTTGAGATGCCTTCCACTCGCTCAAACAGAAACTGCACAGGGAGGGGAAGGACAAGGTGAGGACTGACGGCCAGGCCAGAGGACCAGAAACCCTTAGGGGTGAGGAGTGAAAGGGCACACAGTGGGCAGTGAAGTCCACGGGCTCAGGGGCTTTCCCCTTAACTCTACACCTTGCCAGGGGATGCAGGGGAGTCCAGGGCCTGTCTACCACCCTTGAACTTCACTGCCCAGTCTTTGACTCATCTTACAAGGCCAAACCCTAACACTCCCTCCTCCAGCAAGTGCCCCTCCCTCCTCCTACCCCAGGTCTCCTTTCACCCCCTTCTCTTAGTGCCCAGATCTGCTAGCCTGCCAGCTGCTGTGAGCTCAGGGAAAAGGGGACCTTGTCAGACCCTTCAGACACCCAGCACCAGGCCCATTAGACACAGTGGCCTCCCCTCCCTGGTCCTTGGTTTCCTTGTCTGGAACACCTGAGGGTGGGGCTGCCATGGGGAAGGGAGATGTGGGGTGGGGCGCCCACAGATGCCAGCTGTTCTCAGTTCCCTCACAGCTGGCCACCTCCTCCACCTCTCGCTCCTCCCCCTCCTTCTGGTCCCAGCAGCAAAGCCCTTTCTCCTGTGACTTAACCCTGACATTGCCCATCAGGGTCCCTGGGGCCCAGGAGACTGTGACAAGTCCCTTCCACACACAGCACGGGCAGAACCACATTGGGTGGGACTGCTAGCCTCGGCCTTGTGGCCAAAGGCAGAGAGAGAGAGCACCACACAGGGTGGCAGAGGGACCCTGAGGGCCCTTGGAGACATACCTTGATGGCCAGCGTGATGTCAGCATACGCGCAGAAGCCTCCGCCCCGGTCACTAGAGCAGTGGTGAAAGCCGCCCCCTGCAGAACAGGAGGGGCACAGTCAGCACCAGGTGCTCCCTTGTTCCTCAACTCCAGTGTTCGCTCCTCTCTTATACAAGTCATGGGTGGCTGGTAGGTCCCTGTCCAAAGGTCAGGTGGCATCACAGCAGGTCACCCCAGAAAAGGAGCTGCCCTTCCCTAGGCAGGCGCTGGGCCCACAGTGCAGCTCCAGACCCCAAGGGGTAAGTGGGAGGGGACCCTCTGCTGGTCTTGGCTGCCATGGTGGCAGGGGTTCTGCCCATTTCCCAAGTCCAGAAGAGCTCAGAGCCTGTGTCAGGGTCCCCTTTTCCCACAGTGCCAGGGTCCTCTGAAGTGGGCCCACAACCACCCCAGGGTCAAGTACAGGGACCAGAGAGCCCCACGTTTGAAGCCTTCCTGTGTGAACCAGTCCTGGGGGAGAGCGGGGAACAGGAGCATTGTACTCAGGACCCCCATGGAGATACGGCTGACCTTTAGCCTGTCCACCCACCACATGCCCTAGCCCTGCACCCAACAGTCCTTCTGGGGAGCCCAATGAGGCAGGCATCATTCCTACACACAGCTGCCTGCAACACGTACAGGCTTGGGAGGGGGGTGGTAGCAGCTCCCTATCATTGAAAGTTGCAGTAAGGAGTCCATTAGACCAGGATCCTACATCAGACAGAGGCACCGCTGGTCCCTCCCAGGTACCAGACTGTGCACCCCCTCCATACCCCTCCATAGGAGGCTTCAGGGGCTCTGGGGCTGCCTCAGGCCCTCTTCCTGGTACTCACCCACATTAATGGCCCAGCCTCGGTCCACAGCCAGCTTCCCCGCCTTCAGAGGTAAGCAACAAGCAGAGGGTGGGGCCTGGGCAGCCAGTCCCTTCCCTCATTCATTTATCCACCCATTCACTTCTCAATGCATTCACCATCTCACACACCGATTCCCGTTTCCAGCCAGCTCTGGGGTGGAAATCAGCAGCGAAGTGTGCTCCAAGGGGCGCCCCATGCAGCCCACCAGCAAACACGGCCAGTCAGTTAGAAAGGCCAGGCCAGTGGAAGTAACTTAGTTAAGTATTATCACAAGCATTTTAAGAGAGGTTTTGAAAGGGAATAGTGACCATTTTCTTTGGCTCATGGAAACATGGTAGACTGATGACAGAAATCCTGAGGATCCAGTTTGGGGGATGGATATTAACTGTAGCATCCAGTAGCTATGGCCTAGGTAGGGCTGGGTTAGGTCAGCAGCATTTATATATGAGCTGTGCCTCCAATCAGCCCAACGAAGTGGGAGTCAGCTTTTAAGAAAACCACACAGGGGATGCGAAAGCTGAGGCTGCTGAAAATGTGTGTTCTTACTGCCACACCCACAGTGGGGCCGGGTTTGGTTTTCTCCCTTGAAATGGGGACTGTCAGAGATCTTGGAGGGGAGAGGTATCCTATGTACCAGCAAATAGTCACTTGAATAGTAGGGACAGTGAACTCTAACATCCAGTGCTGGGTAAAGCTTTGGAGAATGAGGCTGGAGGGTTATTTAAGGTACTATCCAACTAGGAAGTAGGGTGAGGAGGTGCACACTGCAGGACACAGGGCTGCGGAGGGACCCTGGACACCCCGTCAGTACCTACCATGATGGTTCCTCCTGTCTGGATCCGAAGGGGCCGAAGCACCTTTCTCTGCACCAAGAAGTTGGGGAGGAAGATGACAGGGGGGATTTCTGTGATAGTGGCCACGGTGAAGGACCACTGCGGAAAGACATGAGGACCACTGAGTCAGACTCCTTCTGAGTGCCCAGGGAAGAGCTCAGCTGCCAGTGGGACAACTTCAGTAAAGAAAAGGACACCGCTCCTTTTTTGGAGCAAAGTTGACCCAGTGTCCCAGCTCCAAGGCTCTCGGCTTCCCTCTTGCGGCCAGAAGCAGAGCTGCAGATGACAAGTTGGAGGAACCAACCTAGGCTTTAGGAGACCTGGCTCACAGGGAGGATGGTTCTGTCTCCTTCCGCTCCTGCACTGTCTGGCCTCTGCCTCCACGGTGAATTGGACCTCCCTGCAGAAAGGGCAGCCTGCTCACAGGTAGCGGGGAGACTGGCACTGAAGCCAGGTTCAGGGCGCATCTGGGTACCCCTAAGACATCCACAGCATTGCTACCCAGCTGCCCCCCTCCCGCCCTCCACAGCCATCCCTGGCTGGCCAAAGTCTGGTCTCGACTGCTCTCCTGCTCCCCTGACTCCAGTAAAGCACAGCCCTATAAACTTTGGCAGGTGTCTGCTAGGCACCCCAAGGTGGGGCTGGAGCTGGAGCCTCATAGCTGGAGCCTCATAGCCCACTGCTGATGGGCTGGGGACACATATGGCAGTGCCCATCGAGTGACAGAAGAATCAGATCTGAAGCAGGGAAGGTCAAGAAAGGCTTTGTAGAGGAGGTGTTGTCCAGAAGGAGAAGAGGGACAGGAGTTTCCAGGATGCAGGACCATGGGAAAGAGGCAGAGAAGCATGGGGCTGCAAGGACACCCATGCAGGAGCACAGACACCAAGGGAGGGCTGGGGCAGGAGAGCATGAGAGCCAGGCGAGGGTGGAAGGTCCGGCTACCCCCTGGGCCCCCATCCCTCACACCATTGCCACCTCCAGTGAGGGACAGGCACCTGGTAGGCACAGACATGGTGCTCTACAAATAAATGAAGGACCCAGTGAGCTGCAACACTGAGGGAGAGAGAGGATCACAAAGCCACATCCTGGCCTCCTGAGGAGTCAGAGCCAGGCACAAAGGCGCTCAAAGGCCCAGGGCACATTTCTCCAAGCACCACCTACAGTAATCAGTGGGTCATTGCACCATCAAGAAAGGGCTCCCTGATGGCAGTAACTTTGGGGAAGCACACTTCACGTTGGTTTATTTTGCTCCTGCAAATTCACCAGGCCCTTGGATGTGGAAAAGCCTCTGGGAAGTTCTGCAACAAGTGCTGCCAGCCCTTGCCTTCTCCCAGGTTTCCCAAACCTTCCCCCGGCGACCTCTGCGGACCCCATGTGCCGACCTGACCCAAGGCTGCATCCTGGGCCAGATGCAAAGCCACCAGCACGGATGAGCATAGGGCTCTGGGACCAGGCTCCAGGGCAAGTAGCGCCAGGGCACAGCAGACTGGATGAGGAGGAGGCTGCCTGCTCCACCCCACCCACCCAGCTGTGGTTGCACAGCCAGTGGTGATGCTATCTGCTGATGCTTGAACTTGTGTTGCCTAAGCCAGCAGCTGCCTGCCAAGGGCCACTTTGTGGCCTACCGCATTCACAGGAGTGGCCCTAGGACCCCTGGACATCAATTTCACAGGGGCTTAGGCCTCCTTTATATACAGTGGCATAGTGATTATACCAAACCTACAAACACCCTCACAGGTACTTTAAATAATCTGTCTTGAGGGTTTTGAGATAGGGCTTTGAGACAGGTTGACCTCAAACTCATGGTGGTCCTCCAGCCTCAGCCTTGTGGATGCCAAGATGACAGACATGTGCCTCCATGTCTGGCCTGAAAATCATCTGATGATCTATAATACTTCTCGCCATATAAATATTATGAAAATAATTTTGATACTACAAGAAAAAAGTTCTGTTTGCTACAGATGTAATTTTTTTTTTTTTTTTTGAAGAATAGTTTCAATCTGCGGTTCATTGAATCTAAGAATGAAGAACTCAAAGATATACAGGGTCAACAAGAATTTTAAATTAATTTAAAATTGATTTTTCAAATTAATGAAAAACTTTTATATGTGTGGCTCAGATTGGTCTCAAACTTGTGCTCCAAATGACAATCTTATCCCTGCAACTATTTCCTATGCTTGGGAACTGCATGGGCTGTCAGACCCTTAATTGGGCAGAGAAGACCTGGACATTTCTGTCACTGCCAGAAATTTTGCTGGACAACACTGTCTGGAGAAACCATGGCTGGTGGCCAGGGCAGAGGGTGGGTGGTAAGGGTGGGAAGGCCAGGGGCCACGGAGACACCACAGTGCATGGCCGTGCCCCGTAGGAGAGGGCAGAGAAGAAGGTATAGGTGGGCATGGCATCATCAAGGGTGACATCGGGAGAGCCACTGACAAAGGCTATGATCCTGGCACTCTCAGAGGCTGAGGCAGGAGGATCACAAGGGCAAGTCCAACTTGGTCGACATAGCAACTGGGCAAAACTCTGTCTCAAAATGGGGATGTAGCTCAGTGCAAAGGCCTGGAGGTTGGTCCCCAGTTCCCTTCTCAGCACCTGAGTCCTCAGCTGGAAGCAAGGGCCCTCCCTGCATTAGCACTGGCACATGGAAGATGGTCGCACAGTTTTGTCCTTGCCACCCAAGCTAAAATCCCCACACCTGGGCTGCCTCAGGATCCACCCAGGCTGCCTCAGGCTCCACCCAGGCTGCCTCAGGCTTCACTCAGGCTGCCTCAGGCTCCACCCAGGCTGCCTCAGGCTTCACTCAGGCTGCCTCAGGCTCCACCCAGGCTGCCTCAGGCTCCACCCAGGCTGCCTCAGGCTTCCCCTTCCCACACACACTCCTCTCCACCTGAGGCTGCGGGGCACCCTCCAGGGCACATGGCCTCCATGAGGACAGGACAATGCCTGGAAGAGCAAAGCCAGTGCCAGTGCCCCAGGCAGGAGGATCCTGGGAGTTCAACACCAGCAAGGGCTACACAGCCAGACCCTGTCTCAAAAAACAAACAAGAAAACCTACATCCTTCCAGGATAAAACTCACTCAGCAAACTAGCAAGAGTAGGGGATTCTCTCACAACATGGCAAAGGAAGTTAAAAAACGAAAGAAACATAGACATTACTCTCAAATGACTCCATCTAACATGAGGAGTCCCACAAAGCTGTTTGCCTGGCAGCCTCTACTAAATATAGCACTGAAAGCTCTGACCAGTAATCAGGGAGACAGAAGCACAAGGCATCAAACTGGAAAGAAGTACAATCTCTCCCCACAGATGGCATGACACTACACACAGATGAGCCTCAGAACACAGACGCACAGCTATGACAGCCAAGACTCGAACTCAGCCACACCATAGGCTGCAGGACCAACACAGAAAAAGCAGTTGCATTTCTGTGCACTAGAAATGAACAATCTGAAAAGACTGAAGGCAACTCCATTATGTAGCATCAGAAAGAATATGAATGCTTAGGGATGAATTGAATCCCTAGACTTGTCCCTAGAAAACTACAAAGTGGGGCTGAGAGTAAAGAAGATCCAACTAAATAAAAAACATCCTGTGTTCATGGACTGGAACATAGTATTCCACCCAAAAGATCTACAGTAAGCATGGATGCAATCTTTGTCAAAAATTCCAGCGGCCTTTTCTAAAACTAAAAAATATCAAAGGGACTCAAAAGAGTCAAAGCAATCTTTGAAAACTGAAGTCAGAGTACTCAAGTTTGCAAATTTCAAAATTCAATACAAAGCTACAGTAACCAAAGCAATGTGGAATGGATGAACCAACACAAATACCTACCACGTGGGAACGATAAATTCCAAAAATAAACCCAGATCTCTGAGTTTTCCTACAAGAGTACTAAGGCCATTTGATGAGGAAAAACGGGGCTGGGTGTATCTCAGTGGCAGAGCACTTGCCTGTGATATGGAAGGCCCTGAAGTCTATGCACAGCAGTGCTTAAAAGGAGTCGGGGTGTCTTTAACAAGGGGTGCTGGGAGAACTAAAGATCCTAATCCAAAAGCATGAAGGTGGAGCCTACAATCTCAGCACTCTGGGAAGCTGAGGCCAAAGGAGCTGGAGTTCGAGCTCAGCCTGGGAAACTTAGTGAGATTTTGCCTCAGAATGAGAGAGAGAGAGAGAGAGAGCCGGGCATGGTGGCGCATGCCTGTAATCCCAGCACTTGGGAGGCTGAGACAGGAGGATCAGTGCAAGTTCAAGACCAGCCTGGGTTACAAAAGTGAGTTCAAGGCCAGCCTGAACTGCATAGTGAGACCTTGTCTCAAAAAGACAAAAAATAAATAAATAAATAAATAAATAAAAGACTGACAGAGGCAGAGAGGCAGTGCCAGAGACAAGCTCAGTTGAAGGCCCTGGGCTCTATCTCTGATACTAGAAAAAAAAAGGAAAAGAAACTGCCCTCTTACACCATGCACAAAAATTAAGTCAAGTTCTATCAAGACCTAAGTATCAGCTAAAACTATAAAACTCTAAAACATACACAGGAACAGTCATGAAATTAAAACTGGGAATGAACTTTTAAATATGACACTAAAAGCACAAATAACAAAAGAAAAAAGAGCTCAGTTTCAGCAGTTTTTGAAATTTGTTTATCAAAGAACACCATCAAATGAGTACAAAGACAGCTCACAGAATGAAAGATATTTGCAAGTCAAGTAACAGCCATAACACAATAAAAAGATAATCCAATTCTTCAAATAGGCAAAGGACTTACACAGAAATTTCTCCAAAATTATGTGAATCATCAACAAACCACTCCACCCCTAAAAAATAGTGCTGTGCTGTGTTACTGCTATTACAGAAGTGCAGATCAAAATCCCGAGAAACTACACATCATGTCACTGGGCACATTTATTTAACAAAGATAAAATAACAAGAGGTGACAAAGATGTGGAGCAATTAGGACCCTGGTATACCAATGGGACTAATGCAGACTCTGAAAAATCACTGTGATGATTCTTTAGAAGAAATTACCATATAACCTACCAATTCTGCTCCTTAATTTAAAGCCCAAATAACTGAAAACAGATGTAAGTCAGAGGCAGGACCCAGGGCTCTCATCCCGGTCCCCCCAAGTCCTTCAGGGACTTCAGGACTCCGGGCCCTGTAGTTTCCGTCCTGATCCCTCGATCGACCCCTCGATCCCTCGATCCCTCTCACACCGGAGACACCGCTGCCGGGTGGGATGGGGGGTGGGGGGTAGAGGGTGGGGGTAGGGGGGGGGGCTTCGTAAGGCAGCTCCGCCTCCTCCTCCTCGGATTGCCGGCTCCTCCCATGTCCGCACCCCTTCCGGCTGGGCTCTCGCCTCACCCTTGCTCAAGGCTCAGTGAGCCTGCATGACCTGCTATCCTCCCAGCTCTTCTCCACTGCCTCCTTCCCTCCTGCGGTTCCTCCTGTGCCTCTCCCTAGACTCCAGCTCCTGAAAAGGGCCAAATCTCTGTTGTTCTATTCTGGTCCCACAGTACCCAGAAGGCAGCCTCATACTCACTGGATCCTTACTCTATCCCACGACCCTCAGTAAGACCAATTCCAGACCTCATCCACCACAGGCGGTTGTGGAGGCCCACCATACCTGGGACAAAACCTGACTCTTTCCAACATACATGACCACATGCCCCACCCCAAGTCCCACCATGCCCCAGAGCAGTTTCTGTCCCTTTCCTAGTCACCTGTGGTTCTTCACCGTTGGCACTGCCAGAAATGCTTTTCTGTGGCTGCTGTATTTTCCACTATTCACAACTACAAGGCAAATCTATGAAGCAGAGAAGCCTGCTGGTACATTCCTCTCTATACTCAGCACACACCTGGTATCCAGTGTTGCTGTGTTGAATAACTGACTGCTCCTTTGCCTTAGCAGGAATTACAGAAATCCTGTTTCTCCTTTCAATCCAGCTGCCAGGGAGCTCCTAGCCAAATGTGGAGCTCTAGCATAATCTCTTTGTCAACACTTTAAGTTGATGTATCTAAGTTCCCCTCCTGCTTTTGACCTCAGTTTTCTACTTGGCACTATACTTGTTAATGTTTTTAAAAAATTATTATTACTTATCACACAGTAAGCTGCTTTCAGACCTTGGGGAACTAAGTCCAGGCAGGGAGCAAACCCTAAAGGGCCTTGGAGCTGATCCCTTCTCCCCAGTCTTATCCCTGTGCACCCCTCCCCCTAGACTCTGGCCAGCCTGTCCTCCTAGCTTGGCTCTCGCTGTGTCTATAACCACGTATGCCTGGCCCCAAGAAACCAGGGCAGCCAAACCTGGGCCTCCTGCCAAGGCCGCACACATTCTCCTGGGGCTGGGCTGCACCTCCTGGTAACTGCTCCTGAGCTGGTGCTGTGCAGTCCCTATCAGAACTTGCATGGCTCAGGCCTAGTGGGGTGGCAGGGGTGGGGGGTCTGCCTATGACCAGGAAACTAAGAGGATGAATGGTGCTCTGCCAGGGTCTCCCTGAGACCTGATGGATGTCCCAGGGGCCCACTAGCAGACATAGCCCACTTTGGGGCCAGGGCTTATCCACCTTAGAGTGGAGGGGTCTCAGATCCTGGCACCTGCTATGAGTCAGGTCAGTATGCTAGGCTCAGGGCTCACCCACCCCACTCAGGGGATGGAGAACTGGGACATCCTAGATGCTGCCCCCTGGGCCAGGTGTAACAACTGCTCCCACAGAAGAGATGAACCAAGTTCTCAGCACTCACAACCTCAGGCTCTAATGGAAGCTCTGTAGCCTCCTCTACAAAGAGGCCACCAGCAGGCACCCAGTGGGCCCAGTGTGGTGTGCAGATGATTGCCACATTAAGAAATGAGGAAATGGGGCCAGGTATGGTGGTCTACACATGTAATGCCAATGTTCAGGGAGGCTGAGGCAGAAGTATCACAAGCGGAAGTCCAACCTGCACAACTGAACAACTCAGTGAGACCTGTCTCAAATTTTAAGAAAAGTTTGGGGCTGTAACACTGTGTGAAAGTCCTAGTTTCAGTTCCCATACCAAACAAATTAATAAATCAGGACATGTCACTTAATAATCAGCCTTTCTAGTTTATCTTGGAAGCCAGGGGCTCTGGGCATACTAGATCCAGCCAAGACCATCTGGGAAGGAGAGGGGTACCCCAATGCACCCCAGGCTGCCCCACCTGCTTGCCCATTTCTGCCAGGCCCTGGGGAAGATTTCAAACTTGTTTTTAACTCAACAGTTTCCAACAAGTCATAACAAAGCCCTTCAAATAGAATCTTCAACCTTAGCCCAATATAAAAGTAGGCTAAAGCAGAATAGTCTTAGCTGGATGGGGCCAGGCTGAAGTCCCTCACTCTGGTCACCCCAGCAGAGGTTTCCAAAGCCTCAGAGCACAGATTCAAAGTAAATGATGTATAGCCCACTGTGGTAGCTGTAAGTTCTGCAGCTCAAGGACCTGGGAAGGAAGCTAAGGCAGGACTGTGTGAGCCTAATTCAAGACCAGCCTAGGTAACAGTAAGATTCCATCTCAAAGGAAAAAAAGAACACCATTTGTGTAGAAGCCCAAAAGCCAGGAGTTCGGGGCCCCGTGGGATGGCTCAGTGGTCTAAAGCACCTGCTTGAGAAAGCTTGGGCAGCTTCAGGGACTGCGGTTCGATCCTCGGCACCACATGCTGCACCAGCCCTACCCTGGGGCGGGCTGAGCCAGCCATAAAAATGAGTAAATAAACAAATAAAGGTTCTGCAACAAGAAAAAATAAATAAATAAAATAAAAAATTCTAAAAAAAAAAAAAAAAAAAACCAGGAGTTGGTTCTGTCACCACCAGGGTACACTCTCCTCTGAGATCAGGGAGTTCACTCCCTACCTACCTTGATATGACTTGTTTCTCCTCCTCTTTGGAAACAGAGATTCCTAAGTCCCTTTACTCTGGGGACAAAAGTAGCACTCCTACAGCTGTGTTTCCTGGGGTTAACTGCTCTATCCCCCAACCAAAGTGCCCAGGCCACAGCCCCGTACCTTCAGCTCATTGAGGTATCGCCTGGTATGCACCACCAACAGGTCATCATCCGAGGCCTCCCGCGCCTCCACCAACATGCCGTCTGACAGCAGCTTCTCTTCTGCAAGCATAAAGCAGCCTGCTTCCTCCAGCTAGCCCCACTGTCACCAGGCCCAGCCCAGCTTGGCTGCACCTGTAGGTTGGCAGCCCCTGCCCAGGCAGAGGTAGGTGATACGTGCTGGCAACAGGCTGCCTCCCAGGCACTACTGTGGGAGACTGCGAGGCCCACTGACCTAGGAGATATACAACCCTGGACATAGAACAACCCTCGTGTTTCCCAAGCCACAGATAGCCATGGACTCAACACTGGTGGCAGGTGGCACAAGTCAGTAATGGGGCTTCTCTGAAATTCTTCCTCCACCTTCTGATGACATTATGGGACGCTTTGGAGGATACGGCCCCGTAATATTTGCCCTACCCAATCATGGATCACAAATCATCTATTATTGCCCTGAGCAGGTCCCAAGGCCTGTAGGCAACAGTAACCAGTCAGGGTTGAATTACACTGATGTTTTCAATGTCTTTATTATTATTATTATTATTATTATTATTATTATTATTATTTTACTATGACCTAATTATGGCAAGTGAAACTGCCTTTTCTCACTTAAATGATATGTTTCATTTAAATTACATTTAAGCTTGTTTCTTAAAAAAAAAAAAATCCCAGAGGCTATCATCAAAAATGTGCAGTCCACAGAGAAACAGGTGGTGTTAGGGGTCAGCAAGAGAAATGCTACACTATTCCCTAGTCCCAGTAGGGGTCTGGCTACCCTAGACAAGTCTTGGTCCACTGCATAAAAATGAAACTGAGGCTGAGACCAGACAATGGTGAAGGGCACTGCACAAAGCAGCCTGTGACGCTCTGGTACCAAGAGGCCGAGGGACTGGAGACAGGAAGCCAGATGGCCCTACACTCACATCCCCAGGTACCCCTATGGTGCCTCCCAAGCATGCTCTACTTTCTACTTTTCTTTGAAAGCTCTCACTCTAGTCACTCCTGCAAGCGGAAAAATTGGTGTTCCCTGCCATAAGTAGAGGTTAAGTGTAAATAAAAATCTCAATGGAAACAATTGGTGTTATCAGTCTCCTATCTGATTCCATGGGCTGTGAGACAGGCTCAGAGCCTGAGGCTGACTCTAGAGCTGTTGCAAAGGAAGATCAGATTTAGATGTTAAAGATGGGCTGGCTCTCCATGGTGTGATCAGAAGGTGGCTGTGCTTTTAAAATATTAAGTGTTTCATCCAATGTTGGGTAAAGTTTTCTACTCTCAATTAAAGGGCCCCTGATTTAAGGAACAAGCGAACACACACACACACACACACACACACACACACACACACACACACGGACATCTGAACCTTCCATCCACAGCAGAACCCAGTGCTCCCCAGAGCAGCACTGAGGATTTAGCCATGGGTGGGGGACCTGAAGCTGCATTGCAGCTTTGGGCAAGTTTCTAAATTTTTGGGACCCCAAACCCTCTAATTATAATCAACAGGGTTGTATCAAAAGTTCTCTACGGTCTGGAGGCTCTGCATAGGCACAGGTTCCCTTTTGTTTGGGCCTGTGCGGATGGGGTCAGGACTTCTACCCTCAGTGACAGAATGTGACAGGCAGGGTAACCCCATGCTGAGCAATCTGTTGGGAAGATCCTTGGATAGACAGCTGGCACAGAAGGCAGTCTGAGACGGAAGGCCAAGGTCATGGTAGGAGGATCTACAGTTGATGCTAGGAATGCCCAGGAGGGACCAGCATTGCTAGAGGAAGCAGGGGAAGGGCCTTCCTACCTTTTAGGAAACTGATCACCTTGCCCCATTTGCCAGCGTCGAAAGGGTGCAGCTTCTCCAGGCCCAAGAAGGTGATATTGTAACGCGGCGAGTACACGATGGGCCAGCGCGTTTCAGGCACATGCTGGTACAGCTGGGTAGTGTGTGGCCTTCGGGGTGCATGGGGACAGAGGTACAGATGGGGGCGGCCTTGGGGGAGAAAGATGCTTCCCCTCCACTGACCCTGGCGGCTCACTCCCTCTGCCTCAGAAATGGGCCATGAACAGCAACAAGAATCAAAACAGCTCCGCTTCGCCCTGGCGGGTTTCCCTGCACCCAGCTCTAGCCTGGCTCACTCTCGGCGCCCTGGGAAGCAGGCACCGCCGTGACACTGGCGACCAGGTGTGCCCAAGGTCACATTCCAGGTGTGCCTGGCCACAAGGCTCCAGCAGCACAACTCTGCAGGACAAGGACAGCAGCGGCGGCGTAGCTCCAGGCCTTGGATCCCCAACTGTGAGACCGGCTGCTATCAGCACAGCGGCTGCGTCTGGGTTAGGGAGGCCAGAGAGCCGCGAGGGTAGCCAGAGCCCGCCAGATCTGGGCTGACCTTGCATCCGGCGGAGCGCTCCTCACCCACCACCCACGGTACCTCCAGAACCCGCACCCCGCAGGGACCTTCCCCCACCCCCGGGATCGGCATCCCCGCCCCCACCCCTTCGCACTCACATCCCGGGGCCTGGCCCTCCCTGCGCTGGCGGCCGCTCCGCGACCTAGCGGGGCGGGGCTTGGGCCGAGAGGGCCCTCCCCGGACACGCCCCCACCTCGGCCACCTCCGCTGGGGGCGGAGCTCCGGCTGAGCGCAGGCCCCCTTTCCCGCGCCTGCGCTGCGTCACAAAGGGACGAAATCCCGCGCCTGCCTCGCCCACTGAAAGAGGGCTCTGCCCACGACGTCCATCAAGCTCAAAATCCCGCCTGCCGCAGACAATATCCAGTGGAATTTCATAGGGCTTGGAAAGCCACGCCCCTTCGACAAGGTCCGTCGCCCAGGGAGGAACGTGCGACGTTGCTCCTCCTAGTGGGCGTGGCTACTGTGTCCCGCCCTGTGCTCCAGTCCGCTCCAGCGAATTTCTAAACCGGGTAGAAACTGGGAGTCTAAGAGAGAGTGGGTGAAACCTCCAGTTTTCCTTTGGGGTGAGGAGAGCCAGACTCGCTGTAGGACCTTTGGCAGGCGGATGCACTTTCTGAGTTTTTACGTCCATCAGTAAAACACTGGAGCAGCGAGGTTTTTCTAGGTTTGCTGTCTCTGGCTTAATGTGAGCTGTGACGTGGCTTGTTGGGTTACGCCCCCCACCTGTCTCATCTTTGGCAGCTCTGCTGTGAGACGTGCACGTCTCCCTCACGTCCTACGGATTCTCTGAGGCTCGGTTTCCTCATCTGTAGAACAGGCCTGCTGATCCAACCTTCAGGTACACTGGGGTACAGGCGTACCCCAGTCCCGGTTTCCCCATGATGCCTCTAGGGTGTCTACGGGGCTGTTTTTTGGGATGGAGTCTCAACAATAAAGACCAGAAGACGCAGACAATGGGGCTCTGTCTGCCCAGCTGTCCTGGCCGGCCAAGCAGAAGCAGCTGACCAGAGGGGCAGCCAGGGACGGGGCTACTGGGATCCTGGATGACAGGCGGGGCCTCGAGGACAAGAAAGAAGAGGGTGTCTGAAAAGTGCTTGGTGAGTGGGATGCATCTATCTGAGTCTCACATCATAACCATACAAGGGATGCCAACATCACTCCAATGTTATCATGAGGTACAGGCCTGTGTTCAGAGACCTTAGGCAAGTTGTTACAGCTCTTATGATCCTTCAGCTTTTTCTTCTGTTATTTTGTTTGTTTTTGAGGCTGTGTTTCTTGCTAAGTATTTTAAGTTTGCCTGGAACTCATTGCCTAGCCCAGACTGGAGTCAAACTCTAATCAATCCTCCTGCCTCAGCCTACCAGGTGTTAGGATTACAGGTGCCCCTGGCTAGTCCTCAATCTATTCATGCACCTAAAAATGAAGTGATAACTATTTACTTAGCTCACAGGGATGTTGAGAGAGGCAGAAAATAATAACATGAGTTATTGAGACAGTGCCTGTCATGTGTGGGGATCCAGGCTAAAAGCATTAGGTTCATAGAGTGCTTAAAACAATCCTAGGGAGCAAACTATGGATCAACCTCATTTCATAGAAGAAGGCACAGAGGCACAAAGAGATGAGTAACTTGCCTCAAGATCAGGGTTGTGGACAAAGCAAGTGACAGCCACAGAGGAAATAGTTAATATTTACTAACATGAGAGGAGGGGAGGAGAGAGAGCAATCACACTGGGAGTGTGCCCAAGGACAGTGGCTCAGACTGGACATTTGAAGTTTCTTCTTGGTGGCTAAGAGGGGAAGTGGTCTGGGAGCCAGAAGAATTTGGGAACACCTTCAAAACCACCACGCCAGCCTGGACCAACTACCAAAGCTCTGGCATGTTCAAGCAAGAAGCCACTGAATTTGGGGGCTTCTGTGACAGCATTTTATAGCATATCAATGAGCTCAGAGTTCAGTGGAAGCAACAAGCCTGAAAGTTTGTTTTGTAACCCAAAAGCAACCAGCCCTTTCTAGGCTTAATATCTAGCACTGACACAAAAAGAAAGTATTATGATTTGTGTTTAGACGTCCACCAGAGCCTTATCAGCTCCTAAGGATTTTGGAGCTGGCTTATGGAGATTGAAGGCTGTCTTGCTGTCAGAAGGCCTCATTCAGAAGAGGCAGGTTTCTGGCAGTGTAGCCTGGAAGGCTTTCCCACCTCTTCACTCTCTTGGCTTCCCTGCTGCCCTGCCTTGAGCAACTCTCCACCCCTAGGCCTTCCACCATGCCTTCCTCACTGAACCAGGCAACTATAGACTAATAAAAAGTGTGAGCTACACAGCGGATTAAAGTGCCTGCAAGCAGGTGCAGGGGTTGGGGATTCGATCCCCAGGCTGCCCCCCCTGCCCCACTCCTGGAGTGCGCTGAGAGGCAATTGAGATGGCATGGTGAATGCCTGTAATCCCAGCTCTTGGGAGGCTGTAAACAGGCAGATCGCTAGGAGTCTGATCTAGTAGTTAGACCCTGAACACCCTGTCCCTGTAGACCTTTCCCTAAAATATGAAAACAAGTGTGACTAAGAAAGACTAAAAAACAAGGGTGACTAAAAAAAAATCCAAATATAACAGTTCTTTTTTAAAAATTATTTTATTTTATTTTATTTTTCTTGTTTCAGAATTTTTGTTTGTTTGTTTGTTTATTTATTTTATGTCCAGCTCAGCCTGCCCTGAGGGCAGGGCTGGCGCAGCATGTGGTGCCAGGGATCGAACTGTGGTCCCTGCAGCCACCTAAGCTTTCCTAAGCAGGTGCTTTAGACCACTGAGCCATCCTGCTGGGCCCTATAACACTTCTTCTGAAAGGCACACAATATTAACTTCAGAATGCTAAATAATATATGCATAACAGTGGTCATAGATCTGATATTTGTTGAAGACTTGGCCGGTGGCACTACTGGGGGCCTGTGGGGTGGAAGTGAGGTCATGGGGGTGTGGCCTTGAAAAGGAATACAGAATCCCTATTCCCCCCCTTTTTTTTTTTTCTGGTCATGAGATGAGCAATTTTGCTTCCACTGCCTCAGTGAAGGCCCAAAACTAGAGAACAAGGCCTGGAATCTCCACAACTGCAAGCCAAAATAAACCTTTTCTTTTTATAAACTGATTATCTCAGCTATTTGATACAGCATTGGAGAGCTAATACACAGGTGATTTGTTCTACAAGGTAAGAAATTAGGAGATAATAACTCTAGAGCTTCCTCCAGCCCTCTCTGAACCTGTTTTTTGTTCCCAGTGCTACCTGCAAAAAGGTCTGGTGGACTGGGAGTCACCATGGCAACCCATCACCATGGAAACCTGATGCTTGGCTCTAGTCTGCTTACATGGTTAACCAAAGCCAAGGAGGTGGTTTACAGTAGTGACCTGGTGATGGCCCCAGGGACCAGAAATCCTGTGTCTGTGAAAGCACCTGGGAAGAACTTGCAGAGGCCCCAGCCTCAGCCAGACTGTCCTGCAAAGACTCACAAGGGTAGCATCATCCAAGCAGTTGGGTATGTTCTGAGGCTGGTCCCTGGGGATTCCCTGGCCAAGCACTTCCCTAGCCATAGCACTTCCAGCTATAACTACAGCACACACAGGTTCCCTAGAAGCACAGAGTAGGGGAGATGTACTTCCTACCATGACAGGTGTGCACATGGCACCACACCATGCACCACACTGATGCCACACCACACATCAGAAGCTGCCAGTGTGAGTGCCACAAAGCCCCAGTCCCTGCACTGACCACCCCTGCCCAGCTCCCCACCTTTGTTCCTCTGTTTCCAAATGTAAATGTGATATGCCCTCAATTCCTGAATATCATCATGGCTATGCTCCTTTCCTAGAGGAGAAGATAGGAAGGAAGGAAGGGAGGGAGGAAGGAAGGAAAGAAGAGTAGAAAGGAGGGAAGGAAGGAAGGAAAGGAAAGGAAGGCAGGAAGGAAGGAAGGAAGGAAGGAAGGAAGGAAGGAAGGAAGGAACGAAGGAAGGAAGGAAGGTGGGAAGGAAGGAAAGAAGGAAGGGAGAGAAAGGCAAGCCAGGTGAAGAGAGAGGGTGGCATGTTATAGGTATGGATCTAAGTGTGCATTCACCATGAGCAGATCCAGGATCCATGAGCCTGACATATACAGAATGAGGGAGAAGGGATTCACAACTACATATTAAAATATGAATACAGCTGGGTATGGTACTATTTATGATCCCAGTGCTTGGGAGGCTAAGGCACTATAATTACTGTGAGTTCATGGCCAGTATGGACTACATAGTGAGACCCTGTCCCAAACAACAATAAAAGAAGAAAAGAAAAAAAAGAAGAAAGGAAGATAAAGAATGTAGAGGCCTGGTGCTGTGGCACAGTGGCAGAACACACATTTAGCACACACAAGGTCATGGTTTCAATCCCCAGCACTAAAACATAATTAAAGTTAAAATGGAGAACTTGGAAGGGCTCTGGGCAGGTGAGGAACCCAGTGCCTTTCACATGCACAAAACCAAGAAATAGAAGTCCACAGGCACACAGAAAAGCACCAACTCAAGTCTCCCCTGGTACACACCGTGGCAAACTCAAAGGCCTGCAGCCATCTTCACACTGCAGCCCCTCCACTCACACCTCCCCACTACAGACAGGAGCCAAGAACTAAAAAGGCAGCTCAGTACCTCAGTCCCTCAGAGGCAGCAAATGTGCCCTTCATGCACAGTCCTTCCTGTCTTGCTGCCATCTCCTGAGAAGGGGAAACTGAGGCTCAGACAGGTAGGGCATGGGCTCTCATTCAGGTCCCCCAGAAAGTGCACAGAGAGCAGAGATGTCCTTCCAGGATATGTGAGACTTTAAAAGGTTTTCTTTTTTTGATGCAGAAAAGTGTAAAGAAAATGAAAAAGGCTTGTGATGCCACCACACACATGATCCTGGTGGCATTTTAAAAATAAACTTAATGAATGCATATGCTGCGAAAATGCAAAACTTCCAGAGATTATAAAATGAAAAGTACAACCTTCTTTCCTACTGCATTTGCTCACCCTGAAGATCGTTGCTCTACATTTCCTTCCTGAATACATTTTCATAAGAGCATTTTTTATCTCTTAAAAGAGAACTGGAGCTGGATGTCCCAGTACACAGCTGTAATCCCTACCCTAGGAGGCTGAGGTAGGAGAATTACAAGCTCCAGCCTAGCCCTAGGGTGCTTGCTAGCCTGCATGAAGCCCTGGGGCACCAGAAAGGTGAGGAGAAATAAATGAGAGAATGCAAAAGTAAACATCATTGTACCAGACTATGTTTTCATCTAAAACACATCCTTAGCCAGGTGTGGTGGCACACACCTGTAATCCCAGAACTGGTGAGTCTGAGGCAGAAGGATTTTCATGAGTCCAAGACTAGCCTGCACTACACGATGAGCCCTTATCTCAAAAACCAACCAACCAGTCAACCAAACAAAGAAAAACCCAAAATACATCTTTGCTGGACTTTCTGCATCATCACAACCCAACCAACCTCTTTTATCAGATCAGCTTCACTGCTTTTGCTCTTTTCCTATCATTGGCATAGTGATTATCAACAGTTGTGGTAAGAGAGGATGGGAATTTGACTAAAAGACAACACAGATAACAATAGTTATCTATAAGTCCAAAGGCCGAGTGAGGGGGTCAACTTCCTTATTTCCAGGAAGCCAACAGTGTGGTTAAATATCCCCTACAGAAACAGTATGGGCAAGCCATTTAGATGTCAAAGGGCCTTCTTGCAGGAAAGGAGTATGGTCATTAGCTAGAGACAAACAACTTGTACTGTTTTTTCTTGGTGACACTTTCAGCTCCCCCTAGTATCCAAAGAACTTTAGTGGCCCCAGGTCCTACCAAGAAGTCCCCTCCCATGACTCTGGCTCCTTCCAGACACCTCTAACTCCCGGGCACCCCCATGTCTCTCTTTGTCCCTGAGGATGGCAGTAGTTTTCTGCTGGAATATATCTGTGTGACCCAAATGTCACCTGCTTCAGATCTAACCTTCTCCACTGCCTGAGGATATCAACCAGCCCCTGTATTAACTTCTAAGCTAAAATTTTGCAATTTCCTTCCCAGCTCAAAGATAATCATGACACTGATGGATACAAATAAAGTCTTTTCAGATCATGAGAAAGATACATGATGTAGAAAACCCAGAAACATATATAAATGATATAAAAATCAACTACCTCCAATCGAAACATTTCCCACTTTTGAATACATGAGATTGTAGCCCATATAATTTTATAATATGCCTTTTCTTTTTACCTAAGGGCATAGCACAAAAGATTTCACTGTGGTGGTTAGGAATTTCTTCCAGACATTTATTTTATCTTATCTTATTTTTTGTGGAACTGGGGATTGAACTCAGGCCCTTGTGTTTGCCATCCAAATGCTTATTCTACTGAGCTATCTCCCCAGCCCCAGACATTATTTTAAATGATTATACATAGTACATAAACTGGATGTATCATCATTTACTTAACTAGGTTGTTGGACATTTAGATATTTTATTATTTTCCAGTAATAAAATATACCACAATTTAAAAACATTCTATATAAAGATTTAGCTTTTTTTTTTTTTTTTTTGTCTTTTTGAGACAGGGTCTCACTATGCAGTTCAGGCTGGCCTTGAGCTCACTTTTGTAGCCCAGGCTGGTCTCGAACTTGTACTGATCCTCCTGCCTCAGCCTCCCAAGTGCTGGAATTATAGGCGTGCACCACCATTCCCACCTAAAGATTTAGCTTTTAAGAGAAAATTTTCCCCAGGTTGAGGTAGGATGGTGGACACTTATAGTATGAGCTTCTCAGGAGGCTGAGGCAGGAGGGCTGCTACCCAGTTCATATCAACATAGCAAGCAATCTTCTGGGTTAGTGCTGCTTTAGTCTGTATCTTTGCCTCCAGCGTCAGAAGCCCTGCAATGACACAGGGAGTTGGTGGCAGACCCAGGAATGAGGATGCCCATGTCTTGCATCCTCCTGACATGCTGGCCCAAGTGTGTCCTCATGGATTCCAAGAGGCAAAGCCATAGTCGCCAAGGGCAACTTCAAGCTCCAGCTTGGGTTAACTCTCCCGCAATTTCATTTGCCAAAGCAAATCACGAGGCCAAGCCTACAGGCAATAGAGCAGGAGACAAACAACGGATGTGACTACAGGGAAGGAGAGCTAATTAAGGTCATTACCACAATCATTTACCTCAAGCCACATACTCAGTGGATGAGACCACAGTCTCCATGGCAACCAGCACAGAGGCCCAGATGGCACCAAGGCAATCTCAGTGGAGGCTGCTGACCTAGGCCCACTCAAGTCTTGGCAGCACAGCTGGACCCTCTGGAGCCCAGAGAGAGGAGAATCCTTGAATTCTTACGCTAGAGCCATAGGATCCAGAAAGGGAAATTAAGTGGGGGTGCAAAAAGCAGTGCAGGCACAGCTACTTCATAGAGTAGGACCCAATCTACTAGAACCGAGACTATAACCAGCCCCCATGGAACACAGACAGGGGGGAAGACATGAAGGCTTCCGACCTGGAGGCAAAGATGCTACCTCTCCCTGGCATGGTCCACTTTGAGGCCTGCAGGGCCCCTCAGTGCCAACCACACCCTTCTTTTGTAGCCCAGGGAGTGGTGGCATGGTGAGGTTCCCTGACTCCTTTGAGGGGAGCAAGGGCTCAGCCCCTGCTTTCCTCTGGCACACCAGGTGGCTGCTGGCTCCTGCTGCAAACCTGCAAATTATTTCTTAATTGGACTCCTCAACTAATTAGCTGCTTCCCAAGCAGCTGTCTCCCTGTGCAGCAAGCTCAATCAACACCATCTTCTGTAAACCGCTGTGACCTCCCTCTCCTGTATTCGCCACCTGGGGATTCGCTTCACAGAGGACAGTAGGGAGTGGTGGGGCCCGTAGGCAGCCTGTGGGGACAGAAAGCAGCTGTATCTCACCACTCCAACCCCAGCTCCAGGACAGTAGAGGGCCATCACAGCTGCCACCAGACAGGACTGAAGGACAGAAGGGGGCCTCATTCCTGGGTCTGCCACCAACTCCCTGTGTCATTGCCGGAGATCTCAGTGCCTCTCTAGGTTTTCATGACCATGATTATAACTCTCCCTCCAAGCAGGGCTTCCAGGCTTAGCAAATAAAATCTCAAGACATTCCCATTATATTTGAAGTTCAATAAGCAACAAATGATTTTTTGGTATGTCTCATGTAATATCTGTGATATGCAAGAAAAAAATTGGTTATTAGCACAATTAAAGCCAGACATGGTGGCATTTGCCTGTAAATCAAGCATTCTGGGAGGCTGAGGCAGGAGAATCTCAAATTTAAGTTCAGTCTGGGCAACTTAGCAAGACTCTGTTTTAAGGGTTTTTTTTTTGTTTTGTTTTGTTTTGTTTTGTTGTTGTTGTTGTTTTTTTGTTATTTGTTTGTTTTCTTAAGGAGGGCTGGGGATGTAGGTTGGTGAAGGCCCTGGATTTGACCACTAGTACTGAAAAAAAGGAAAATAAATTTAAGTCCACCTGTGTTTTACCCCATGACTTGAACCCAAATGTAAAATTCTGTCCCTTTCTGTTGAGTGAAGGCACCATGGTGAGGAACACAGAACAGATATGGGGATGGATGAGGCCCAGATGTGTAACTCACCTCAGTGTGACCTTAGGCAAATCCATTGCACCTTTTGAGCCTCCTCTTCCTAAACTAGGAAATAGAATGTTCCCTCTTGATTGGCTCTTTCTTAAGTACAAGGATGCCTCTAAAATCACTTTTAGATGGCAACACGTGCTGTGGAATTGAAGGTGTATTCTGAGTTACCATGCAATACACACAGCCTAACTCTGTAGGAGAGCCGGGCCCAAGTGGGACCACATTCGTTGGGTGGGGCTGTTGCTCAGCTTGCCCTTGGACTTAGAAGTGGCTTTGCTGTCAGGAAAGTGGAGATTTGTTTAGTCCCATATCTGGAAGCCCAGGCTGGTGGGGCTGAGACTTGGGGATCCAGCTGCCTTCCATGCCAAGTCCATGGAGTCTGCTGAGGTCAAATGTGACTGTTCCCCAAACTTCAAATTTATCTCTCAGGATTTAGATTGGTGCTGAGAGTGCAGCTTTAACCCATCTTATAACGTTTAGAGTTAGTACTTTCCGGAAGTTATTAGGTTAGATTAAGTCATTAAGTGAAGCCTAATGAATTCGAGTGCCTTGTAAAGAGAGAGAGGATTCACACATTAATAGACACAGATACACATCCTGTCACCATGGTGTGAAACCACCCAGAGGGGTCCTCATCAGAGCATATGCCAAGATGTTAGGATGTCCCATCTCCAAAACAAGGAGCAAAAGTAACTCCTTCTCTTTATAAAGCAGCTCACCTTAGATATCCCATTATAGTTACAAAAAGTTGACTATTACAGTGTTCTCCACAGGTGGGTGTCTAATTATGTATGGCCGCTACCACTGATTAGACTTTACATACTAGCACTATTGGAAAGTGGTGGGACCATTTGAAGCTGGGGCCTACCAGGAGAAGCAGGAGAAATTGGAGACTAAAGGATGTGGCCTTGAAAGGAATACTGGGACCCCAACCACTCTTTTAACCTCTTTTGCTTCCTGGTCACCAAGAGGTAAGCAGCCTTCTCTATCACATGCTCTTACCTGTGACATTCGCCTCACTGTAGGCCTGAAAGCCATGGGGTCACCTGACCATACACTGAGCCTCCTAAAACCATGAGCCATACCATATAAACCCTTCCTTTTTTCAACCTGGTGATCTCCTATGTTGTATTATAGTAACAGAAAGCTAGATAACACACATGTCTTCCTAGTCTGTTCCTACCTGTCTTTAACTTTTTGAATATCTACAGGAATGTAGTCTGCTACTATCCACTCAGAGAATGTCCTGGTTCCTGTGCCCTAAACGGTACTTTTCCCACCTAGACAGTCTACAGGATGGTGTGGTCTGAACCTAAGACAGAGAGCTGTGTGATGGCTTGGGTTGTAGGGTTCCTACTTGCCTCAATAGTACAGTTTTTCAAACACATGTAATGACCCAGTGGGGCTAGGGAGAGGTCACTAGTCAGAAAGCAGCCAGGGAGGAGTAGAAGCCCTAGCTCCATCTCTTCAGGGGCACCTCCCATGGAAACTCCTGAAGGTCTGCAGCAGCCCCAGTAGTGCACACAAACCCCTGTGGGAATACAGCGTCTAGACTATAGCCAGCTTTGCTAAGTAAGGATGCTTTCAAGAATGTTTGAGGGTAAATCTGAGTTTTATATGCAGCCTTCCGACCTAAGCACCCAAGGTGGAGAAATCGTTTCCCATCCTCACTTAAGCCACTAGATCCAGGACCCTGTGGGCTGAGTGAACTCGAAAGGACCAGGCTTGCCAGGCATGGTGGCACATGCCTGTAATCCCAGAACTTGGAAGGCTGAGGCAGGAGGATCAGTGTGAGTTCGAGACCAGCCTGGGCTACAAAAGTGAGCTCAAGGCCAGCCTGGACCGCATAGTGAGACCCTCTCAAACACACACACACACACACACACACACACACACACACACTCACTCACAAAGAGGACCAGGACTGCATAGTGAGACCCTCCCAAAAAGACGTGCGCACACACACACACACACACACACCCTCCCAAAAAGACGCGCGCGCACACGCGCACACACACACACACACACACACACACACACACACACACACACACACATGCTTGGCTGGTGGCTAAGAGCAGGCCAGGTCAGGTCTACAGCCTTGCCGCGCTCTTTACTGCCGCAAGGTGGCGCTGTGGAGCAACATACAAGAAGTCTCTGGAAAGCTTTAGTAGCCCTGTCGGTGCCTGCGGACCTAGATATTCCCACCATCTAGAAGGGAAGGTGGCACCTGCTGGTCTAGGTCAGAGAGGGAGCAAGTGAGGGTCCATAGCTACTTGTGATGGGCCCCCATGGTGGTCGGTGGTCATTTCCTCCCTCTTTCAGGAAGCCAGTAGAGGGGGGTTTGCTTTGTTTTTAAGTTACAGAGATAGTTTTTTAGAAAAGCTATTTCTTGCTTAGGTGAACTAAAAAGTCACAGCAGGGCAAGTTTTCCCTTATAGTAGTGAATATTGAACCCAGAGCCTTCATACTGAATGGGATCCCCAATCCTTTCATTAATTAAGTCATTAATTTAGTGGTACTGAAGGTTGAGTCCAGGAGTGCTTGATCACGGAGCTATATCCCTCCCTCACCTTTAAAAAATTTTTAAATATGTTTTATTTTAAGATGAGCACTCACTAAATTGCTAAAGTGCCCTGTTGGGACTAGAACTTTTGTTCTTCCAGCCTCACCCTCCCTCAGTGTTGTGATTATTGGAATGTGTCCGGGTGCATGCCTGGCCTGCATCAAATTGTCATTTTGAGAAGAATTACTATTGAATGGTTCCTCTTAAGCAAATGTGTGGAACGATCATGAGTATGGAAATGACCCTCAGAGGCAGAGTGCTTACCCGACATTGCCAAAAACCAAAAGTTTTTAAAATATTTACAAAGCAAGACTAAAGGGGCTCACTGTCTTGGGAGAAGAGTATAATGAGACCCACTAGCTAGTCCCTCAAAGCTTGTCTGGAGAAAAGTGGGACAGTCTTGCACTGGGCTCAATCACCTCTTAGGCACCAAGTCATCATGATCCCAGGAGGTAGGTGTGGCTCAGGTGGACAGCACTTGCCTGGCTTGCCCAAGGCCTTGGGTTCCATCCTCAGCACCAAAGAACAAGGGGACCCTGCTAAAGCTTGGTCCAGTTCTTGCTACAAGATTTTCTTTGGGCTGGGTGTGCAACACAGTGGTAGAATATATTCCACCCCCAGTATCCCAGCCAATCCTTTGAATTGTTGAAATTCATATGTCCCAGAACTATTCTAACAGTCAGAAAGAAAACAGTCTTTATCAGACAGGTCCAGAGTTAAGTCTGTTTTAATTTGGGAACTTGGGGATGTACTCCACTAAGTGCAACACAACCTTAGTTATACCCCAATTTCTTGTGCTTTCCATGAAGGAACTTCACCCTTTAGGATGTCACCCTCCTCCTTGACATTTCTCTTTTCCTTTGCTAGTCTGCAGCCACGTGTGTAGTCGTGGCCCTAAAGTCCTGGGCTTAGTGATTGGGGTGATGTTCAGTTATATCCCACTTGAGGTAGAGAGGGTAAACGCAGCCAGGTACACATTCAAGGGAATCCATTCTGTTTTTCCCCATCTCAACATCTGGTCAGGAGTATGATGTTCACCTTCAATTGAGAGATGAGATCACTGGTGCCCAGTGAGGCTAAGGAACAGTCTAGTGTAGAGTCCAGGTGGCAGAAGTGATTTGCAAAAGTGGTCCCAATCTTCCACTAGTCTGAATTTCTAGCTCTTTTTTTTTTTAAATTAGCTAAATACATATGATGCTAATACTGGAGATTGAATCCAAGACTTTTACATTGAACTGTGTCTGTAGCCCTTTATATCTTATTTTACTTTTATTTGAGACAGGATACTGCTAAGTTACTAACTTACCTGGGCTGAGCTCAGATTTAAGATCCTCCTACTTCAGCCTCCCTGAGTTCTGGAATTATAAGCATGTCCCACCACACCCTACTTCTGTGTCTTTGGCAGTGTCTACTCTGTGACTGTGGAGTGGGGTCCCAAGTTTGGTTTGATTGGCATTTCTCTATTAACAGGCATTTTGCAGAGTGACATGGCAGCTTCACTATGAGGGGCGATGTTCCTCATGGCTTCTGGCCTTACTCTGGTGATTACAGTGGAACCCAAGGAACGTCACGCCCTTTGTAAGCCAAGCCTTGGGAACCCCGGGGCTTCCCTGCTGCTGCAAGGACAGGCCCAGGCTGAGGCACAGCAGCCCCAGCAGGTTTATAGAGTCTGAGCAGTAATATCGGTTTTTTCCAAGTTGGTGAGTTTGGGGTGGCCTGATGTGGAACAATTGCTAAATGATATGTCAGTGCCCTAGCTATGCAGGATTGTAGACCCTGACATAGGGTGTGACAAAACTGGCTGGGAAAATAAGCAGAGAGGGTCAACTGCAAAATCCCAGGCTAGCACCAAATAATTCCCATTACTCCGTATGTGAAACCTCTCATGAACTCTCGCGAGATGTGGACCTTACAAAGGAGGAGGGACTCCAGGAGGACCCCACTGTGAGAAGTTTATTCTGCTCACTGTTCTGGAGGCTCCAGGGCAGGTGACTCACGGTAGGTGGTGTCATGGATGAGGTCCTTGCACAACATGCAGAACACACAATAAGACTGGAAGTCAGAGAGGCTGCAGGACCAGTCTTGCTACTGTATAAGACTCTGGACCCCTAACTGGTCCTAGTAGGCGGTGTCAGGGCCACCACGCCCTTCAAAGGCTCTGGCGTCACGTCCTACTCACAGACTGTCCTCGGCAGGTCCTAATTTGCTTTTCCATGCTGCAGACCTATGGTCTAACTATTGTGCGTTTGTGTTTTCTCATCCATAAGATGGGAGTAGCAATAACGCTGCTTCACAAGATGTTGGGAGTCGGTACTGGCTGTGTCCCGGATACGCTCCACACATAGAAGCATCTTGGGGGTCCAGATGTGTTCGGCTGATTATTAAAGTTGAAACACAACATTTATTTTCGCGGGTGTGTACTATGCAGATGCTCAGTATATATGCATATGTTTAATTTCCATCACCTCAGAGTGGAGTTCTCCATTTCATTAGGTTTCCTTCTCTGTTGGATGCCATCTGCTAGCAGAGCAGATTCCTCTAAACGACTCTGGAACTGCAGATCCGAGGACTCTCACAGATGGCATTCTTTCTGTGTCTGGCTTCTCTAGCTGAGGGCTGTGCCCCTGGGGTTTGCGCCTAGCTTTGTGTTTTGAGCAGTTTGCCCCTCTTTTTGCTGGTGAGGATCCAGTTCCTGAGTGCATGGCAGATGCCTTCTCCTGCTGTGGATGTGTGTGTACAAGGCTTACTTTGTGCATGTGTCATCTTCCTTGGTGAGGAGATAGGATTTGCTTCAGTCCTATATTTTGGTGAACTTTACAGGAAGCTGCCAAACAGATCTCCAAAGCAGTGTGTCATTTCAAACTGCCAGTGAGAATCCTGGAGAGATCCAGTTGTGTGGGGCATGGTGTTGTCACTTTAGCTTCTGGGTATTGTGAATGGTACCCTGCTGGGTATCACTCTCCATTTCTCTGTATACTTTTTGTTGTTGTTGAGACAACTTCGTAATTCAGTCTGGGCACTCTCTGTGTGGTCCACATTGGCCTCCAGTTCATGGTGGTGTCTGTGCCTCAGCCTCCTGAATATTATCCTTTCTATGCCTGGCTTCTTTCACTCAGCATAATTGGTTTAAAGTCTACCCATGGAGGAGTAGACAGTTCTCTCTTGTTTGTTGGCACACTGTGTAGATGTACCCCAGTCTGCTTGTCCCTTCAGCTCTGAGGGACATTTAGATTGTTTCCACTTTTTGGTGACATCTATATAGCCATTGAGAACAGTTGCATACATGCCTTTGTGCAACAGATGTTTTTAGGCCTCTGAGCAAAGACTTTGGTGGCATTGCTGCATCCTAGGATGCACACATGTTTAACTTTTTAAAAAATTTGCCAAATTATTTAACCAAAGTGGTTGCACCATTTTATATTCCCACTAACATACTGTGAAGGGTTCAGTTTAGCACACCCTCATTGGTATTTGGCATTTCCCCCCCCCCATCTTAGCATTCTAATAAATATGCAGTGTCATTTCACGGGGGTTTCAATTTGCATTCTTTGGTTGATGTAGCCAGTATTATTTTCAGGGTAAAGATCATGCACTTTTCATTAAATTCACTTCTAAATAATTGGTCTCTTTTTAAAAGGGTAAAATGGAAACAAAGCTTTGTAAATAAGGAGGGGAAGAGGGGTTGAAGACAGGGGAGACAAATGGAAAAAAGAAAGAATAAGATATATCAAATACAGGTACAAATTCTCTATGATGAATGTAATCATTATGCATATCTAAATTGTACCAATAAACTTCATTTTAAAAAATTGATATTTTAGTGTTATGACAAATGGTGTCCTTATATATTGCTTCTGATTACTTGTTCATAGAATATATCCCATGATTTTGGGGGGAGGGTATGATGAAGAATGAATTAATGGCCCCTGACATGCTAAGCTCTCATTCTACCACTGAACAACACCCCTGCCCCAGTACAAACATAATTTTTGAATACTGAGCTTGTATCCTGCAATCTTTTAAGTTTTAGTTCTTGTAAGTTTTTTCTTGTTTTAAAATTATTTGGCATTTTATATGCACAGTACACTGTTGCCATGTTGCCTGCGCAAAGAAGTAAATTATTGTCTCATTCAGGTTTATTTTTCCCTGACCTTGGAAATTTGGGTAGAAGTTCCAGGACAATGCTGAAGAGAGATGATACAATTAGACCCCCATGTCCCAGGACTGCTGTGAAGGGCAACTGTCAATATCTAACTATAAAGCATGTAGTTAACTACATGCACCTTGTTTGTGGATGCCCTTTATTAAGGCAGCCCCATCTCTTCCCATATTTCTGAAGATGGTGTTATCACATGGGTACCGAGTTTTCTCAAATGTTTTCTTACTGTAGGAAGAGGTCACATCTTTCTCCTCTATCTTATTAACATGCTGATCTCTATTGATCATGCTTTACATGTTTAGTCAGTCCACAATTCCTAGTGTGACTCTTACTTGGACACAGCATATTATATTTTTGTATGCTGCTGGATTCTAGTTCCTAATATTTTGTTGAACATTTTTATGCTTAAGGGAAATACTGATCTATCATTTTCTTTTTGGTGTAAAGTCTTTTTTTTTTTTTTTACAGTTTGGGAATGTTGCTACTGAGCATGGTGGAAGCATTTCCATCTCTTCTATGTCCAGAAAGGGACTGTGTGAATTAATCTTAATTATTCTATTGTTATTTGATAAAATCCTCACAGAGATGTTGATCTGATCTGGAGTTTTCTTTATAAGCAAATATTGTGTGACAGATTTAATTTTTTTAAGAGATAAAGAGCTATTCATATTTTTATTTTTTTATTTTTTTTTGTCTTTTTGAGACAAGGTCTCACTATGCAGCTCAGGCTGGCCTTGAGCTCACTTTTGTAGCCCAGGCTGGTCTCGAACTCGCACCGATCCTCCTGCCTCAGCCTCCCGAGTGCTGGGATTATAGGTGTGCGCCACCACGCCCGGCTCATATTTTTATTTATGTATTCATTTTGATGTTCCATTTGTCAAAGACTTTATTAGCTCACCTAGGTTGCCTAATTTATTTAGAAGAAAGCTGTTAGTAGGGAAAATTTTTAGCACCTTGCTTTAGTAGACAAAAAATAAACATCAGACAGATATACGGTATTTAAACTACACTATAAAAGACTTGTCATATTTATAAAATATTACCATAAACAGTTGTGCAATGCACATTATTTTAAGTAGTCATAAAACATCCACTGCATAAACCATATGCTGGCCTGAAAGACAAGCCTCAAAATGGTATTATATTATATATCAATAAAATACTTTCTTTTTCACACTTATCAATATGATTACTATTTAAAAATAAGAAACAAGAGATATCAAGAATGTAGAAAAATCCGAACTTGTATGCACTATTGGTGGGAAAATCAAATAGTGAAGTCACTCTGAAAACAAACAATTTGGAGGTTCTCTCAGAAAAATTAAAAGTGCAATTAGTACATGATCCAGGAACCCCACTTCTGGGTCTATTTCCAGGATAACTGAAATCAGGGTCCCTAAGGGGACTATTTGTACACTTGTGTTCACAGCCACGTTCATCACAGTCACCAAAAGCTGGACATGACTGGAGTGTTCATCAGCAGATGAATGGGATAAAAAGCGTAGCTTATCCACATGATGAGATATTATTATTTTTCAAAGAAGAAAATTCAGACATTTGCTCCACTTATGAGCCTTAAGTACATTATGTTGAGTGAAATAAGCCAGTCACAGGACAATTACTACATAACCACACTTTTCTAAGGTCCCCAGAGTCATCAGATTCTGACAGGCAGAGGGAAAATTGTGGTTTCAAGGGCCTAGGGGAGGGAAGATGGGGAGCTGTTGTCTAAGAGGTGTAGTTTCACTCTTGGAAGATGAAAAAGTTATGGAGGTAAATGAGGTGATTGTCACATAGCACCATGAAGATACTTAACACTAGTGTTAGACAGAAATTCTTGGGCTATATCTTTCTCTCTTTTCTTTTTTAGAGGCAAAATATTCTTAATCAGTATTAATGATTAAACAAGTATGTCTTAGTATAGTTAAAAATAAAGTTAAGAAATCATTTACAGTGATTTAGTGGTAGAACATTTAAGATGTATGAAGTCCTGGGTTTAAGCCCCAGAACCAAAAGAAAAAATATGTAACTATTTCTAAAAATCTCTCAAATATTTAAAAAACAAATAACTCACTTTTCAATAAGAAATGATCATTGGAAAGTCATAAGGGAAATAAAAACATTTTGAATGATGAAAAGACAGCATTTTTAAATTGGAAGGAGGGCCAGCAAGATAGCTCAGTGGTCTAAAGCACCTGCTTAGGCAAGCATAGGCAATCTCAGAGATTGCGGTTCCATCTCTGGCACCACATGCCACATCAGTCTTGCCCCCGGGGTGGGCTGAGCTGGCCACAAAAAAAGAAAAAGAAAAAATAAGCTGGAAGGAAGCCAGGAAGTCAGCCCTTGGAGGAAAACAAAATAGCTCCTAGAGTGGCTAACAGTATGTGTGGACCTGATTGGGTTCCCAGATGCTGGGTGAAGCTTTCTCCTGTGTGTCTGTGAGGGTGTTTCTCGGGGAGGTGAATGCTTGATCTACAGACTGAATACAGCAGAATGGCCTCCCCAGGTGGATGGGCCTTGTCTGATCATTTGAGGGTCTGGGCAGAATGAAATCAGGGACCCAAAGGAGTTCTTCCTCCCTGTATGTGCAAAGAGGAATGTTCATCTGCTGTTGGGCTAGAATTTCAACCATCAGCTCTCCTGGCTCTAGGCCTTCAGACTCAAACCAGCTGTCCTGGGTCTCCAGCTTCCTGACTGCAGGTAAGTAGGCTTCTCGCCTTCAGAATCCCATGAGCTAATTCTGTGTAGTCAGTCTTGATTTCTCTTCCTCCTCCTTTGTACCAATCCCCACCACCACCATCACATACAGATGTCCTCTGATTTGCAGTTGTTCTGATATAGGATAGGGCATGGCAAAGCTCGTTGAAGGAGATGAGGGGGAGCTATCAATCACAAGATGCCTGGGAAACCAAGGATCTATATAGAGTCCATATACGAGCTTCTCTCAAGCTCCCATGAGATGTGGATGGCATAAAAAAAAAGAGTGGCCCTTGAGGAAAGCTGCTGTCCTGTGTGAGCTTGCATGATACTCACACAGTGTTTGTCAGAGAGATGTACTTTTATCTTTGCTTTTGCCCTATTTTTCTCTTTGTTTGGCCCAAATTTGCTCTGAAGAGTGGTTTCTTCCATACCCATTCACCCCACACTTTTCAAATACACTTTGGCACTATTATTTGCTTGCCTCACCCAGTTCTTTGTTTGAGGCAAGAAGAGTCTGGAATATTTTGGATTGGCAAGCCATTCCTTTAAAAGCTACCTGTAACACTTCAACTTAGTTTTCAACTTTAGGATGGTGAGAAAGTGGTATGCATTCAGTGGGTAGCAAGCTTTGAATTCTGATCTTTACTGGAGTTAGCCACATGTAGTATCCTCTCCTACAGAAGGAACCTGCAGCAGCTCAGCAGGGTAGGCAAATCCCCAGGTACCACAGATCCTCTAGGATGCATTGGGTTGCTAAACTAGGGTGTTCAGTGGGTGAGGTGCATTACAATGCACATTTAACTTGAACTATTTTTGACTTGTCACAGGTTTATTGGTTACTGGAATGTAATCCCATCATGGGTCACCTAAACACAAAACTAGGTTGCTAAGGGTAAGGTTGAAGTTGCAAGCAGATTACTGAGGGTCTCCCATTGTTAACTAAAAGCACCAGACTGTGAATGCAGGCATGGACTCTAGAGCCTGGTACATATGTCTTGACCCATGCTGCTGCCCTGTGATTCTGTCAGTGCTGGGAGAGGGACCACATTTCTGTTGTGGTGCTCTGAGAGAAGGATTTGGACCAGTGGATGCAGCCAAGCTGCAGAAAGGCAGATTCTGGATTGACATGGGGCAGAAGGAGTGGACAGACTGCCTGAGATGGTGTGACGCTGGGAATCTTAATCCCCCTGCCTGGGGTATGACACCTATTATCTTTGATGTCTTTGAAGTGATCCTGTATATTTGTACACTAAAGAGTTGACTCACAGCTGGTAGAGCTCTGTGGGCTCAGGGTGGGCCTGGTCCAGGAAAGACCAAGGTGCTATGAGAGCACTGGGACTTTTGGCCCACCCCTGGGTTCTAGGGAGTGGCAGGGTGGAGGTTAGACAAATACCAACAGCTGCTGACTAATGGAATCTTTATAAAACCCAACAGGACTTGGAGTTTCCAGGGAGAGGAGCATCCAGAGAGGGCTTAAAAAGCCCACACCTTTCTCCAAAGTAGCCTCCTGCATCACTTCTTCTGCATCCTTTGTAGTAGTCTAATGAGCCAACAGCAGAAGGATTTCCCTGTGCTCCAGGCACCACTCTAGCAAATGAACTGAACCCAAAGATGGGATCATGGGGACCCCTTTCTATTATAGCAGTAGATCAGAAGCACAGTGAAATCAACTTAGGGCTTGCGTTTGTCATTGGGTGGACAGGGACTGTCTTAGGATTGAGCCTTTAACCTGTGGGCTTTTAATTGTTTTGAGGTAGGTAGGGTTGGAACAGGACTGGATCTGCATTTTGGGGACCAAGTGGGGCACCCTGCCCACAGCCAGTATCAGCAGTGTGCTGTGAGAGTATCGACATATTCTGAGTTTCACTTTGCTTTTTCTAGAAGTGGTAACAAATCCTTTGTCCCTGGAGACGCTCAACATTGAGGTCAGACAATAATTTTACTCACAACCAATCCTATAATTCATTGCATGTTCAAATAGGGTATTTAGTGGAGCAGATGTTAGTATGATCATCATAATGTATCATATTTTAAAAAGATAATTACTGTGCATAAACCATGAAGATATTGTAAATAGAAATATAATCCATTTCCTGTCTGCATAAGCTACAATCAAGTGAACATGCAAGCAAGACCCTCTCATTCTCAGGAACAAGGAGGGGAGTCTAGCTTCATACTTCCATACTTCCCAGAATACACTGGGTCCCAGTCCAGGTCAGGCACTATGGAATCAAGGGCACGGGACTCCATCTCCTGGGATCTCAGGGTTATCTTCGACATGGGAGTAATAGCGTCACTGTGCATTTGTTGGGTCTCTTCAAGGATTTCCTCATTGCTATGTCTTATGCTTTGATTTTTAATGAAGATGAAAGGTCAGACATGGGGGCTGGGTGCAGCTCAGCAGTGGGAGGCTTGCTCAGCAGGTGTACAGACTGGGGTTCTTACTGAAACGATAGAGTACAAAGGGGGCATCCAGGAGCTGTGTGCCTTGGACAGTATACCTCACCTTCAAGATCAGAACAAATACAGGAAAAAAATTATAATTTTCTTTTTTAAAAAATGTCATGCAATCTAGATGTATTTTGTGACACATATCTATAGTCCCAGCTACTGGAGAGGCTGAGGCAAGGGGATCATTTGAGCTTAGGAGTTTGGGTCAGACCAGGCAACGTGGTGAAGGAGGAAGGGAGGGAGGGAGGGAAAGAAGGAAGGAAGGAGGGAAGGAAGGAAGGAAGGAAGGAAGGAAGGAAGGAAGGAAGGAAGAAAGGAAGGAAGGAAGCAAGCAAGCAAGCAAGCAAGAAAGAAAGAAAGTTGATAAGTTAATACTAGAAATTCGGAGATCTTGTCAGTGAGCTGGATGCTGGGAGAACTGGGTTTTAATTCTCTAAGAAGCAGGTGGTTCTGTGACTGTGGGAAGTCACTCCTTGTTTTGGAGGCTACTTGTGGCCTGTAAAACGGGCTTGGTTTTACTCATCTGTGAGAAGGAAAATACATGAGAAAAACCACTGTAACTCTGAAAAGAGTTCACCACTCAGGAGACGAAAGCTGGAGCTGTTCAGTGTAGAAGCAGCCTCAGGACACCCTCAGCCCCCTCTACTTCTGGAGTGTCTGCTGGGCTCCCAGAACATCCTGCGTTTTCCCCACACCCATGGCCCCTGGTCCTCCTTGTCCTTGGGAAACATAAGACCCCGGTAAATGCTTGGCTCTCCCGGTACAACTACCACTGCATGTGAGGTGCTTCTTACTATACATGTGTGATAAAATTTAAATTCTTTTTTTTTTTTTTTGCGGGACTGGGGTTCAAACTCATGGCCTTGCACTTGCCAGGCAGGCACTTGTGCCACAGAGCTATCTCCCCAGCCCCTTAAAATTTAAATTCTAAATAAGGCATTTGTAGAGATTAATAACAGTAATTTTTTTTTAAGATTTTTAAAATTTATTTCTTTTAAACCTCATTATTTGTTTGTGTTATGGCTGGCTCAGCCCGCCCTGGGGTGGGGGTGTGCAGCATGTGGTGCCAGGGATTGAGGAGTGGTTTCAGTGCTTGCCTTAACTTTCCTCCACAGGCACTTTAGACCACTAAGCCATCTCGCTGGCCCACAACAGTAATCTATTGACAATTTGGAATCACCAGCATCACTGCTGGGACAGTTATTGAGCACAATATGGGTTCTCTGAAAGCAAGCTCTGCGACACCACCACGTTGATGCACTGGGTGAGACAGCTGCTGAAGCAAGTACCAGGACTGTCGGGTCTACAGCCTGGATCCACTAGACAATGGGATGGCTCCTGTCCCCAGTGGGTGGTTGTGACAAATCAGTTGTTCATTTTGAAATTTTCCTCTTAGTTCTTCAAGGCCAGGGGTGGCCTTGGTCATTGAAATTGTGCAAAGTTAAACCTCAGATAAGAGCAGATTACTGTATCCTATCATAGCTTGCATTCTTCCACATGAAATTTCATTTTACTTTTGTTTATTGTGAAGAGACACGTTTTTGAAAAAAAAAAGCAAATGCAAAAGAAAGTAAGGCAGAAACAACTAGCCAGACCCTGCCTCAATTAGAGGATGAAAGGGGCCAGGGATATTCTATGCCGCAGATACAGCCTTATTTGATTGAAGATCTCCACTAAACTAAGTTGAGACTTACAGTTGTTGTTGTTGAGAGAGGGGACCTTCCCACAATGCACAAGCTGGGTTTGCACTCCTGGGCATCAGCAGCCCTCTGCCTCAGTCCCTCAACAACCTGGGATTGCAGGTGGAAGCTGCCATACCTGGCTCAACAAACATCTACTGAAGAAATGAAGAATATAGTGATTTCTCTCCTTTACTTTTCAAAGTCTGCAGGACAGGCTAACAAATCTGTAAAGCAAATGTTTTCTAGTCAGTTACAAGCACGCAAAATCATTTTAATGGCATGAATTTTCCCTGAACCTGTAGTGTTCATGTAAAATTAAGCAAAACAGAAGAGTGTTGATGTCATAAAGCTGCACTATAAGCCTAAGAATCAGAGAGCTGAGCATGGTAACACAGGTGTGTAATCCTGGCTACCTGGAGTGCTAAAGCAAGAGGATGAAAGTTTGAGGTTAGCTTGGGCAACTAGCCAGACTCTGCCTCAATTAAAGAATGGAAGGGGCCAGGAATGTAGTCCCATGACTGTAAAAGACTTGAATGTTGGAGAAAAATTAAATAAAACCCCATATTCCCTAGGTGTATCATCCTGACACTAGTGTATTGGTTTATTGTCTTTCTAATAACTTACCTTTTTTTTTTTTTTAAGAATCTTAGAATTTACACTTAGAATTTATTACATTTTTCCTGAGGTGGGTTGAGCTGGACCCAGGGCCTCATGAGTGGGAGCTAAGTATTCTACCACTTAAAAAATAAGAAAGCAAACACCTGTAACTCCCAAACAACTATTATTATTATTATTATTATTATTATTATTATTATTATTATACTTGATAGGTATATTTCATGAATTTTCAACTTGGAATAGTTTCTTATGTCTGAAATTTGCCTAATTCAAATATCCATTTCAGTACTTCCTCAGAATTGGTGCATCCACAGCACCGTTCACGTTTAGAGCCTTCCCATTGTCCCATGGCAAACATTAATACTCTTGGTCTCTTCTGGTCTGACTAAACACTAATGTGCCTTCTATCTCTGTGAATTTCCAGATTCTGGGCATTTAACATACACTCATACTGGATTCAGAAGTACTTATCCTAGCTGGGTGTGGTGGCGCATGCCTATAATCCCAGTACTCGGGAGGCTGAGGCAGGAGGATCAGTGCGAGTTCGAGACAAGCCTGGGCTACAAAAGTGAGCTCAAGGCCAGCCTGAACTGCATAGTGAGACCCTGTCTCAAAAAGACAAAAAAAAAAAAAAAAAAAAAAAAAAAAAAAAAAAAAAAGAAGAAGAAGTACTTATCCTTTTCACTAAACTCATCCATGTTATAGTCCGTGTCAACACTTCTTTTTTATGGTCAGGTAACAGTCCATCCCATGGGTTACATACCATATTTCATTTATCTATTCATCAGTTGATGGGGGCTGGGGAGATAGCTCCGAGGCACAAGTGCCTGCTGGGCAAGTGCAAGGTCGTGAGTTCGAACCCTGGTCCCACCAAAAAAAAAAAAAAAAATAATAATAATAATAATAATAATAGTCATCAGTTGATGGCCAACTGAGTTTACATTTTTTTTGGCTATTAGGAAAATGATGTTATGAACATTCATGTATAAGTTTTTGCGCAGATGTATGCTTTTATTTCTGTTGGGCATATAGCAGGAGTACAATTGCTGGGTCCTATGGTTAAGTCTGTGCTTAATTTTAAAAAAACATTTATTTATTTATTTATTTATTTATTTATTTATTTATTTGGTACATGGTATCCCTATGTGGCTCAAACTCTTAGTGATCCTTCTGTCTCAGCCTCCCCAGCACTGGGATTATAGGCATGCACCACCACACCAGGTTTTGGTGGCTAGCTTAGGTGCAGGGCCAGCATGGCATCTGATACCTGGGATCAAACCTATATCCTTGTGCTTGCCAGGCAGGCGCTTAGACCACTGAGCTATTTCCCTGGTCCTATGCTTAACTTTTTGAGGAACTATCAAACTGCTCCAAAGTAGCTATATTATTTCATATGCTCACCAGGTGTATATGAGGGGTAGGTATGAATTATCTTTATCCCTACCAATACTTGTTATGGTCTGTCATTTTAAAAATCACCCTAATAGGTATGTTGTGTTAGTGTGGTTTTTATTTGCATTTCCCTGGTGGCTAAGGGTCCTGCACATTTTTCCATGTCTTCTGCAGAAAGTTTTGCAGATTATTTACCCATTTTACTTATAATTTTTTAATGTATTTAGTACAAGGTCTCACTATGTAGATCAGACTCAGTGATTCTCCCGTTTGCAGCCTCCCAAGTGCCGGGATTGCAGACATGCGCCACCATGTCCAGTCTCAACTGCCATCTCAGTGTGCCCTGGGGACGGAGCCAGCATGGTATGCCAGGGATCAAACCCAGGCTGCCTGCACTCTGTCTAACTAAGTGCTTTAGTCCACTGAGCTATCTGGCGGGCCCGCGTTTGCTTACTTTAATTGAGTTATCTTTTTCTCATTGAGAAATAGTTTCTAAATTAAATAATTTGTAATCAAATCATTTCTAAAAAATGAAAGATTGGGGAAATGCTTAGAAATATACCTGGCACATGGTAAAAATTTAAGTAATGAAATACTTGTATAGAATGGGTTCAAGGAAATCAGTTGTAACAAAGGTAAACATTGTCATTAAACTATTATTTTATTTGCACAAATGTGTTACAAACTGGATTACACACAAATTTTATTTTTCACTGTCAATCTTACTGCAAAAATTTCAAAACTTGCTATTCTGAGGAATTCACTTAAACATGAATCACTGTTGCAGATTACACTAACATTACTTTCACTGTGTATATGATCCAAGAGCCTGCTCCATAATTCTGGGGTCTCCAGATCTCAAAAAACACTTTTCTACAGTTCCATTTTTCCATAGTAAAACCTGACGTGAAATGAGCTAAGGCCATTTAAAGTCTACATTTCTAATATTTAGTAAGAATATTCACACTTTATTGCCAAAAAAAAAAAAAAAAACACGTTAATAATAGGAAGCTACTCCCAAGCCCACTGGCAATGGAAATGTAAAAATGATACCCAGGCCTTTTACCTTTCAAACTAACTAAATGAATTCTGGAACACATCTGGTGTCAAAGATTTTCAGTAAAGGCTTCCAGGCCTACACACCCAAGAGTTCTCCAGCTCAGCAGAACCAATTTACACTTCCACTTGCATCATGGGACAGTAGGTGGGCCCACAGTCTGCCCAGACTCGATACTATGAGACTCAAAACATTTCTCATCAGAGAGAAAAGACAGCTTGTTGCTGTCTCATTTGCATATTGCTTGCTTCTTACTGACAAGGATGATCCAATTTCCTTTTGTGTATTGGCCATTTGTGTCCTCTTAAAGGAGCTGTCCATTTACATGGCTATCTTTTCAGTATTATTTCTTTAGCTCTACATTACTGGGGCTCTGACAATGAAACCACCAAAACATGTATTTTGGCATGCAGAGAAATTAGATCTAAAGAAAATGAAAGATCTAAAGGTTTTTGGAAGTTGGCTGAAAATCAAGATCCTTTTATCCTTGTCTTGCTTCCCCCTCCAATTGCAGAGACTTTTTGAAGGTTCTGTGAGAAGTCTGGACCTGCCAAAGCAGAAACAAACAGCTCTGGTCGCTTTCCTGAGCTTTCATTAACTCAACTCAGCTGGCAGGAAGAAAGACCAAAGTCTGTCAGCACACCTGCACAGGCTTTCAGATCGCAGTATCGCCTTCTATGTGAGGCCTGTAAAGAAGCATTTTCTAGCCGTCATCTGTTCTGTGGTCCAATCTGCTTTGTCCCGGGTCATTGCATATTCTCCAAGCCCATGGAGTTCTTCTACGAATCATTTGCTGTTCCCGTGACATTCCCCACTATCCCTGTCCCTGCAGAAGAAAGGATTTTGTGAGTCTGAGTCACATTTCTCCCATGCTGTTTCTTCTTTGGTATATTGATAAAATTGCCTTTGTTTTCTATGTAATCTATTGTTAGTTCCTTCCAAGATACTTTGTGAGGGTGGTGGTAGAGGTGTATGCTGTGGGGGGTTCCTTTATCCTGTTCTATAAACTTCAATATCATATTCAAGTAAGTGAATTTTCAGTCTCCCCCTCTTTTCTTCCCTCGCCTTTCCACTCCCCCCCCCCCAATTCTTCTACCTTTCCCCAATTAATGGTAGGAAAGAAATTAAGAGAATGCTAGTAAGGATGATGGCAGTCTTTCCCAATACAAGTATTCAGGGTTCACCATGTAAAATGAGCCAGGCATAATGGCATATGCCTGCAATCCTAGCATTTTGCGAGATTGAGGCAGGAGGATCATAAGTTCAAGTTCTGCCTAGGAAACTTAGGGAGTCCCTACCTCAAAAAAAAAAAAAGAAAAGAAAAACAGGCTGGGTGCCTTTGCATAGAGGCAGTGCATCTCTCACAAACTGATTAAAATTGGAGATCATTGAAGTTTCAGATGAATGCAGAACCCCCAAACCTAAGCACTCAGCCAAGCCAGTGTATTCGTTTAACACAGCCCAATGAATAGGTAAATATGTAGCTATTTTTAATCATTTAGCTTCATGTACCTGACTGACCACTTCAATGATTAACTTTAAAAGGGAGTTCCTTCAGCTGGGAGGGAGGCTAGAATGTCTCACAGGAAGTCACTTGCCCACTGACAGGAAGTCTCAGATGGAGGGCCCTCTGGAAGGTGCGTGTTTGGCAGAAGGAAATACTGTGGCTTGCTTTTTCAGTGAAAATAGTGGAAAATTACAGAGAACTTAAAGTTCCTCTTAATCCTTGTATTAGTGGGGGTGTGGCTGAGACAACTTTTTCTTGTCATGTCATTTATTGCTATATGTGTGCTTTTATGTATGTGTAACATATACTTTTGTCTATGTGCTCACCTGAGATGCGAGTGTGGGTTTACAGTACAGTCCCGTGTGGACTCGGTACATGTATACATAACATTATTTTTTAAAAGATAGGTCTCACTGTATATTTCAGGCTGGCCTGGGCTTAGTATATAGTCCAGGCTGACCTCAAACTTGTGGTGCTCCTCCTGCCACAGCCTCATAAGTGCTGGGATGGCAGGTGTGCGCCACCAGGCCTGGCTCTGTATATAATCTCTCAATTCCTTTCATCCCTTTCTACCTTCCTTCCTCTCTCTCCATCTCGATTCCCATCCCTTATGCAAAAGATCTCCTTACTTCTCACCATCTCTTTTATTTTTTTAAGAATTATTTTATTTTTTTCTTGTTTCAGAACTTTTATTTGCTTGTTTTTTATTTTTATGGCCGGCTCAGCCTGCCCTCAGGGCAGGGCTGGCACAGCATGTGGTGCTGGGATCGAACTGTGGTCCCTGCAGCTGCCCAAGCTTTCCTAAGCAGGCGCTTTAGACCACTCCATCCTGCTGGGCCCCATCTCTTTTATTTTGCTCTTTTTTTTTTTTTTTAATTTTAAGGTTTTCATTTAAAAGAAACCATGTGATATATAAGTTCATGTATCTGGTTTATTTTACTTAGGATGATGGTCTCAAGGTGCATCCATTTTCCTACAAATGCAGAATATCTTTATGGTAAAGAGTAGTACTGCACTATATATAAAGAGCACATTTTCTGTAACTATGGCGAGTGACATGTTCATCATGCTGCTATAAACACGAGTGTGTTTGGATCACTGTAATAGGATGTCTGTCTCCTTCAGGAAGACATCTAGAGGGGAATAGCTGGATCAGATTGAATTTATAGTTTTAGTTTTTTGAGAAATCTCCACACTGATCTCTGTGGTGGTTGCCCAGGCTGACTAGAACTCAATGACTCAGTCTGTCCTGCCTCCCAAGTAGTTGGGACGACCAAGTATGCCATCACCCCCAGCTACTATCCCCTCTTAGTTAGAATGAGTAGTTCATCACATCAGAAGCGTCCTTTATTGTTACCAGCTGCTAAATAGAGCATTTGACAAGCTCAGCACCCCCTGTGAAACAGACAGTGGGGGCTTCATTTTTCAATCTAGAAAACTCAAGAAGTGCTTTTTATTTAATTTGTTTAATTTATTTATTTAATCGGTCCTTAGACCGATTCTGAGGCAGAGGGTGGAGGCAGGATAAGCTGTAGGTGGGTCTTCAGCAGAGAACACACCATAGGCCTGCTGCCTTGGCAGGTAGTGCGCATGATTAAGACTGCCTGGGAAAAGTAGCAAGCTTTGGGGAGTGTGGCAAAATGAAAGACCACAAACCTTCCCTTAAAAAAGTAGCTGCCATCCAGGTGTGGTGACACACACCTATAGTCCCAGATACTCAGGGGACTGAGGCAGGAAGTCACAAATTTGAGGCCAACCTGGGCAATTTAGCAAGACCCTGTAAAGACCTTGTCTCTAAATTGAAATTGTAAAAGGGCCAGGGATGTAGCTCAGTGTGAAGGACCTGGGTTCAATCCTCAATACTGCCAGTCATTTTTAGTCTACCACATTGGGAATATATGGCTGGTGTTGCAAGTTGCTGACTTTTTAAGAGAAATTATCAATCCAGATAAGTCATAAATAATCTGCACTTCTTTTTAATATTTTTTTTTTCAAATTTGGTACAGGGTCTTAGTACACAACTCAGACTCAAAGTGATCCTCCTGTCTTCGCCTACCCACTGCTGGGAGTACAGGCATGCACCACCATGCCCTATTTTGGTAGCCAGCTCCGTGTGGAGCTGGCGCAGCATGTGGCACTACCTTGTATTTTAAATGTCAGCGAACAATTCATATCAAATATGAATAGGTGCTTTTGTCTGACAATAAATGGTGGGAATGGGGGATTCATAGCACAGTGAATCTAAAAATACTATGAAATGTAGAAACCACTAAGCCCTCTACATATATTAACTGAATCCTTGTCCCATCTCTGTGAGATTCTATGAGGATCTCCTGTGTGGAGGTGAAGATGGAACTCAGTAGCTCTCTCAGGACTGTCCAAGCAGTAGGGAACAGAGCCAGGAGCCGGCCAGCTTTTGCAGGATGCCAATGTGAGCAGTGTCCAGGGTTGCACAGACTCTAGAGAACTTCAAAGCTACTCAAATGGACTCAAGTCATATTATTCCTACACAGAGGCAAGATCAAATAATGTCAGGGATAAAATGCACATTTCCTGGATATCTAAGGTCGATAGACTAGCTCTGGGCTCCAATAAGGCTTATTTTTAAATAATGTTTTTAAAAATGATGGTAAAATTTACATAAAGCTTGCCATCCTAACACGGAAGCACAGAGCTCAGTACTGTGCAGTGCATCCACACTGTGTGCCAACAAATTTTAGGCTTCATCTCTGAAGCTAAAACTTTGGGCATATTAACATAACAATTCTGCACCCCCACACCCTAGCCTCCAGGAACACAGGTCTACTTTCTGTCTCTCTGAATTAGCTCTTACAGGAAGTTTATATAGGTAGGGTCTTTTTTTTTTTTTTTTTTTTTTTTTTTTTTTTTTAAAATTTTTTTTTTTTTTTTTTTTTTTTTTTTTTTTTTTTTTTTTTTTTTTTTGAATTTTTAAAATTTCATTTTTTTTTTTTCTTGTTTCAGAACCTTTGTTTGTTTATTCACTCATTTTTATGGTTGGCTCAGTCTGCTGCAAGGGCAGGGCTGGCGCAGCATGTGGTGCCAGGGATCAAACCACGGTCCCTGAAGCCTTCAAGCTTTCCCAAGCAGGCGCTTTAGACCACTGAGCCATCCCGCCGGGGCCCCTAGGTGGGGGTCTTGTAGTAGCTGTCCTTTTGTTCCATGTAACAGACTTTCCTGCTTTTTCCAGGCTGAATATTATTCCATCATGCAACTGTAGCACATACTGCTCACCCGCTTATGGAGATACATGAGGGTTGTTCCTAGTAGTTGGCACATGGGTGCACAAAGAGCTTTCTTTGAAGTCTTTGGGATATGTTCCTGGCAGGAGGACTGCTGGATCACATGGCAATGCAAATTTTTGAGGTGCTGCCCTACTTTTTCTGCAGTATTGGCCCCATTTTTACACTCTGCTATCAGTGCAGTTTTACCAATCTTCATCTTCACCAATATTTGTTTTCTGTGTGAGGTGCTGTCTCACTTGGGTCTTGCTTTGCATTTTCCTGTTCTATAAGACTGCTTATAATCTTTATTTGGCTTAAATTTTAAAAACTGAAACAGGGTATGAACTGCAAGGGGTAATATTTTGGCTTGGTAAGTACAAATCTTACTAAGTTTGTATATTTGCCTTAAAATTGAACTTCCTTCTCTTTTATTGTTATCTGTCTGAACCACTTAATAGTGAGTATATCTGAGTGTTATTCATTATTGTAATAGGTAGATGTGAAATCTCTTAAAACTGACACTAATGTATTTTTAATCTGCCAACTCTTCTGACTATAGTAATTTTTTATTTAAAAAGGTTATTGGCTAATCTCAGCACTCTGGAGGCTGAGGCAGGAGAACAGTTGTTAGTTTCAGGCCAGTCTGAGCTACATGATGAATTCAAGACCAGCCTGAAATACACTGCAAGACCCTGTCTCAAAAAAAAAAAAAAAAAAAAAAAAAAAATCAAAACAGGAAAAAGATTTTGTTGGCTTGCTTTTACATTGAAGGTTCAATCAAAGAATCAAATGGTGTCTTTCTAGACATTATTATACCTTACCTAATGTTACAGAAAAAAAAAAAAACATGTTTGTGTTATAAAAGAGGAGCATTCAAGAATGGTAATCTCAAGGGCCAAACTGGCTGGGAGGGACACTGAGGTGAGACGTACCTGAGTGTGCAGGTAACAGGGGATGTGTGCTGGCATGATAGACAGAGAGACCTTGAGGGACCCAGGGTCAGAGGAAGACATCTGCAGGTACCCACAGGCTCTGGAGTGCTTGGAAGGGAAGCACCATCACCTGTGCGGCCCATTCTGGTACTATTGCGCTGGTAGTGGTGACAGAAATTTATCAGGCAGGGTTCTCCAGAGAAGAATACACACACACACACACACACACACACACACACACACACACACACACACATTTATTTACTTGTTTATTATGGGAATTTGCTCACATAACTGTGGAGGCTGACAAGTCTCACCATCTGCCACAAGCAAGCAGAAAAGCAGGGATGCTGTAGCATCCAGTAGTTCAAGGCCGAGCCAATAGTGCTAACTCACAGCCAGATCTGAAGGCTGGGATGGGGAGACTGGCACATATGTCCGAGTCCAGAGGCCAGCAATCAGCAGTTCCAGTATCAAGGCAAGAGAAGACAGATGGCCCAGCTCCAGCAGAGTGAATTTGCTCTTCTTCTCCCTCTTGGTCCTATGCGAGCCTTTAATGCATTAGGTGATACTGGTGAGGGTAAATCCTTTTTACCCAGTGTCCACTCAAAACTTCTTCCACTGAGATGTTCACAGACATGGGGAATAATGGTTTCTCAGCCATCTGTGCATCTCAGAACCTCTTGAGTTGATATGAAAATGAATCCTCAAAAACATGGACCGTGAGAGCCACTGAGCTGACTGGGGCAGTTCTAGATCTTTAAGGACTCCTGAGGGCCTGGCTAGGGCTGCAGTGTGCAGCTGGGCAGCACATAGATGGAGGCCAGGGTGCCACTAGCTGGCTGCAGTGCTTATTCCACAGCCATCTACGGAATGATATCGTGGGCAAGAAGGGTGTGGGCAGGGGATCCATGGGCTAAAGCAAACACCCACCAGTCCAGGCAGAATATCCATGTGGCAAGAGTGCAAAAACTGTCTCTGGTTAAAGTGAGTGCAAATGACAGAGCCCACAGCAGGTAGCATTTCTGGGCACTGATAAGCAGCAGCAATTTCTGTAAGTGGCACCATTATTTTAAGCATGATAAGGCTCTGGAAGGGGCTTCACCAAGCAGATGGTATTCGAACACTGCTAGTGCTTTTCTTCCTTTGTATTTCCCACCTCGCTGAAGTTTCCAGCTCAGAGAGGATTGTGGAGGTCCACAGTGGGTGTGGCTGTTTCTAGGGACCATGACCAAAACGTCAGGACAAAAGTAGGGGTGCAGCTCAGTGGTAGAGCATTTGCCTGGTAAGTGTACACTGAGGTTTGATCACAGTACAAAAAAAAAAAAACCGCGCACACACACACACACACACACACAAGCAAGCCAATAAGGTTCTTAGTGAGCAAGCCACCACCACTGCTGAAATACTACAAGAGAGAGCCAAGGTGTGGGGCCTAGGGAAGGCAGGACTGAGCTCCCAGCTGATCTGAAATGCGAACGATGACACCAGAGGTAAAGGGACAATATATACATCAGAAGGGGGAGGAAGAGCATTTCCAGCAACTGCAAGGTGTGAAGCTTATTTGGATCCAGATTTTTTTGTTTTTGAGACAAGGTCTCACTATGCAGTTCAAGCTGGCCTTGAACTCAAAGCAATTATCCTACCTCAGCTTCTGTAGTGCTAGGATTACAGGTATTCACCATGTCCTGCACAGATCCTGATTCTTTTTGAGATAGGTTTCACTTTGTTTCCCTGATAGGCCACAAACTCTTGGGCTCAAGCAGTCTCTCACTTTGGCCTACCAAGTAGTTAGTACTATACCCTTGGTGATCCTAATTCTTAACACATAAACCAAAAAATAAATCAGTGCATTTCTGAGACAGTGGAAATTGGAACTCTATCTTGATAGTTCATGACTAGGAAATTATTAATTATTTTAAGTATATTCAATACAGATGAAATGATAGTATGTTTTCAGTTCCTTTCAAAACAGATAAGGTAGAAGTCATCTATAGAAGAAACAGAATAGCTTGGATTGTAGCCATAGGATTGGACAGTCATGAGGGCTTTGCTACTACCACCTCTACTTTTGTGACCAAGGTTCTCCATTGTAAAATGATTTTTAAAAATTACTAAGTTGTGGGCCCGGCAGGATGGCTCAGTAGTCTAAAGCGCCTGCTTAGGAAAGCTTAGGCGGCTGCAGGGACTGCAGTTCAATCCCCTGCACCACATGCTGCGCCAGTCCTGCCCTCAGTGCAGGCTGAGCAGGTCATAAAAATAAATAAACAAACAAACAAAAAAAGAAACAAAATTACTAAGTTGTGACAAAAACATGGTGCATAGGCCACAATATGACAACACCCTACAGAGAAAATCTAATTGTCTCTTTTTATTTATTTCCATTTTTCTTTTCTTTTTTTCAAAACAGAGACTTGTTATGTAGTGTAGGTTGGCCTGGAACATGCTAAATGCAAAAGTACCTCAGGCTGACCTTAACTTTATGGTAATCCTTTTGTCTCAGCTTCCTGAGTGCAGGGCTTAGAGGCATGTGCCAGTATGCCTGGCTGTCAGTTATCTTGAAGATGCTTTCAGTCCATGTATGTAAAAGGAAGGCCCAGATTAGAGTGGTGCTGTCTTGGACACTGGCTGTGCAGGGGCTTTTTCCAATGAAGGCCCAGAGAGTAGCCTTGAGCACTGAGGCTTTAGCAGGCGCTGTCATGTCAGAGTAACTGGATGTCAAACTTTTGTTTCCTTGTATTTATCTTATGCCTAATTCTATTTTGGCAACTGATACTGATTTTCTATTTACAGAAGCAGCAAAGTTTGTTTCTTATATAAACATGTATAAACACTTTGCTTTAAGGACAAATGGAAAATGACAGTACAGGTGGCACTCAGATATTGTAAAAGAAATTTTTTTAGGGTGCTAAGAAATAACAAGTTTGGGAGACAAAGATAACATATTCCAGGAAATGTTTCCTAATTGATCTGGCAGACAGTGATCTCTCCTATCCTTGAGGAACTTCGTGCCTGGGGCCTACTGGTCTGCACAAGGCCACACCCAGCCCTCTTATTTCCCTTGAGGTCATCCAAAGCCCTGATACCCAGAGAAGGGATACCAATGGCAGGGAGCAGAAACACCACACAGATAATGGGGGTGCAGCTCCCACACATCACCCCAGACGTGATTGCTGACCAGGTCCTTAGGCAACTGACCTCAGGGGAGAGAATGTTTAAGGGCAACACACAGCAAGAAGTCTCAAATGGGAAAAAATTTTGCCATTCAATGGCTGCTTTCTGCTGGGGAAAATGTCCTCATTACCTCAAAATAACCACCAAGGCAGCCAGCAAGCTGTGTCCACTCAGATGTGTTATACTAGACCTGTACAATTTTTTATTTGTGTAATTAAACATTTTTGAGGTGGTTATAGATTGAAATAGAGCTGTAAGAAACAATACAGAGAACTCCCAGGTACCCTTACTTTGTTCCCCCACAGTTTTACAACTCAGGGAGTTGGCCTTGATGCAGTCAAGGTTTGGGGCATTCTTCTATCCACAGCACCACCCTCACCATCACTCACCCCTAGCTATCACTCATGTAGTCCTTTTCTCTGTAATTTTGCTGACTCGAGAATGTTCTATACACAAAGTTATGTAGGAGGGAACTTGATGTTGTACATCCTACAGCAACTAACTTTACAACAAAACTTGAGTTTACCCTGGGCACCCTGTATCTGTAGTTATTCGGTTGTGGTGACAGTGGCAGGAGCATTTGTCAGGAGGAGTCTCATCTTGAGGCAGGAAGCAGATAAACTGGGGTCCTCTAATCCCAGAGGTCAAACCCCCAATGATCTAAGCACTGTGTTGAGTCTACTTCTTAAGGGTCCTCAGCACTTTTTTAAATGTCACCACCGAAGACCACTCCTCTTGAATGACACCCAAACTACCCAAATCAGAGCAGTGACTCCTTTGTTTTTTCATCCAGCATGTCCTCTCGAGTTTATTTCTTTTTATTCCTGGGCCATATTCCTGGTATGAGTATGCCACCACATTCACTACCCTCCATTGAAAGATCCCAGTGCTGCTTGCAGTTTTGGTTCATTATGAATCTCATGCACAGGGATTGAGATGAATATTTAGCTTTCACTTCTCTGGGGCAAATGTCTAAGATGATGTATGTTTTTAAATACATTAGTGGCTATCATTTACCACCAAGATACTTCAACTAAAATTTGAGGTTCCATTTTTCCTAAATAACCACGAGATTTGGAAAGATGGGGCCATGAACTTTCATGCCACACAGGCATGAAAGTCTACTCTCTTCTACTTATTTCCTTAGCTTTCTGGCAAAGGATCCATATGTCTATATTTGCTTACATTGGCATAACATGCTTTCAGATCCTTGCAGAGGTATACTCTGCAGAAACATGCCCTCCTAGGGTGCCTGGTGGCATATAGATGCCCCCCCCCATATAGCTCTGGGGTCTCTAAAGCCATTTCTCCCCACGCATATATGCCTGGTCTAGGGCCCTCCAAAACATCCCTCATTCCATTCCAGAGTCGCAGGGGCCCAGAGAGATGGGGTTACACCCACCTGGGCCTTCTGAGGCAGTTTCTCTGTAGTCAGTCTCCAGACCATCTCAACCGAACTGCCTTTCTAAGTTCAACTGAAAATGAGCTTCCCCTTCCTGTGCTCTGCAGCACCTCTGTGCATCTTACTGGCTACAAGTCCCCACACACTTCCTGACTGTGCCCCCTCGCCTACACCTTCCCTGACCTCTTCTCACTAGGCTGAAGGCTTCTCTAGATGAATACTTTAGAGGCTCCGAGAAGCACATGGTACCTGTAACTCACTCATGACAAAAACAGCTACAAACCACAGAACCTTACTGCAGACTCAAGAGCCTCACTCTGTCTCCTCAAAGCTGAATTCAGCCAAGCTACACTTCCGTCCGAGGGGTCAGCTAGGTGCTGGGTGTGCTCTGGGAGCGTAGCTACCCTAAATGTGACCTTTAGGGTGTCTCTTTTAGAGGACAGAGGGTTTGGTACAGAGAACACAGGCTCAGGTATCACAGCCATCCTCTCTCTCCCCAACACTGCCCTGCCTAGGGAGCAATCTTGGGGCCATTTCATCAGTTTCTTTCTGGAGATACGGGGATCCTAGCACTCTCCTGGAATGGTTGTGAGGAGGCCAAAAGAATCAGGGACTCGGGGTTTTATGGGCTGGGATGAAGCACACATTGGGCACTCCCAATGCCAGCTGTCCAGGCCTGCGTGTCCTCCTGTGGCGGCCTTGCTCATGCTGTAGTGAGGCCTAGCCCTGCCTCTACTAAGAGGCACTGAAAAGAACTGAATGAATGACTGCGAGAAGATTGAAAGGCTGCCCAAAGGCGTCCAATGCCAGCAGACGCTCTAAATGCCTCGTGGGATAAACACTGAGGATGTACAATCTGGCCCGGCCTCCCCGCAGGCGCGCGCGCGCGCAGCCTCCTCGGCGCCCCCGCGGGCGCGCCCGCGCTTCGCGCCCACGCACAGCGGCCCGGCAGTGCCCCTCCCCCACCCGGACCCGGGGCGCATCAGCGGGGGGCGGGGGGGGCGGCAAGATCAGAGCCCCTGCTTTCCCGCGCGCGGCAGCCCAGGAAGTGGCCTGAAACAGCGGCCTCGCCCCGCCCTCCTCGCTATCACCTGCTGCCCGGCGCGGGCGGGGACGGAGGCGTGGGCGGGAGGGCAGAGCACGGCCGGGTCGCGGGGGGACGCCGCGAGGATGGTGCGGGCCCGAGCGCCGCCGCTGCTTCTGCTAGCGTTCTCTACACTGCTAGCGCTCCCGGCGCTGGGTCCCGCCGCGGCCGCCAAGCTCAACATCCCCAAAGTGCTGCTGCCCTTCACGCGGGCCACACGCGTCAACTTCACCTTGGAGGCCTCGGAAGGCTGCTACCGCTGGTGAGCCGCACGGGGACCGAGACGTCGCCACGCCGGGCAGCTGGGGGCACAGGGGCGCGCGCGGCAGGTGCGCTGGCGCTGGCAAGACGCCCGGACCTCGGCGGGGCGGAGACTTCCAGGCCAGGCACTGGCTCGGGCCAGCGGCCCCCGGCTGTCGCACGCTGCGTGACCCGGTGGCGCGCGCGGGTCGCCGCCAGGCGCATGGCGCCGCGGGGCTTGGGAGCAGCTCGCTGGCCGTGTGCGCGCGCGAGTGTGTGAGCAGGCGTTTGTGTGCGCTCGCGCGCGCGTCGTCCAGACTGTGGAGAGGCTGGGGTTCTGGAGCTGCTGGGGCTCCTAGCAGGCCTGTGCTGGGCAGGGTGCCTTAGACTTGTACAGAGACAAGTCCTCCGGGCTGCTGAGTCTGGGCCAGGAACACTGTGGTCTTGCTCCCTGTTCTGTCGGGGACTCTAGGAAGAAGGTGGTCCGGGGGGCCTGCATAGCTCTTATCTGACCCCCACCCCGGGGGGTGGGGTTTGAGTCTGTGCAGATGGTGCGCTTCTTTGGCGCCTACTAGTGTGGTAATTGGCTTTGGGAGGTGTGGAAGGCGCCTCTAGCAGAGGCATCATACCTGTTCCTCCACTTCGGGAGGGACAGAAACCTTTGATGAGAGATCTTTGACAGAGGAGCCCCCTAGGGGGCTCTTTTACAGGTGAGTAATGAGAGTAGGAGTGAGTGGGGCTCCCCTGGCCCTGATCCCCAAGGTGATTTGGTCTGATGCTCTGGGTATACAGAGTAGTTTCTTCTTCTTCTCCTCCTCCTTTTTCTCCTTCTCCTCCTCCTCCTCCTCCTTCTTCGTCTTTCTTCCTCTTCTTCCTCTTCTCCTTTTCTATTTAATTTTGAGGAGTAAAAACAAGCAAAAATAGAAAAAAGACAAAAACAGTAACATATGGCACTATGTATGTTATAAATTTTCAAGACAGGAATACCTAACTGTGGTTATTATATTGTCTATTTTTGCCAACAAATCTGTTGCTCAGATTAACAGATATAGTTATGGAAGATTGGGGGAATAATTAAACATTTCTTGCTTTCAAGAAATCTTAATTTTTTCCTTGTTTTTGTTTTAATTTATTTTAAAGAGAGTATAATAATTTTTTTTTTTTTTTTTTGGCTTTTTGAGACAGGGTCTCACTACGCAGTTGAGGCTGGCCTTGAGCTCACTTTTGTAGCCCAGGCTGGTCTCGAACTCACACTGATCCTCCTGCCTCAGCCTCCCGAGTGCTGGGATTACAGGCGTGCGCCATCACGTCCGGCTAGAGTATAATAATTGATAATTAGAAAACGTACACATTTAGAAGGCCAAGGTGACAGATATTCAGCCATGGGTTTTGTATTACACATTGCTGTCCTCAGTGTAGTTGCTCAGATCACTGATATCAGCATGCAGAGTTAGTCAAAGTGGAAGTTCTAAACATTAACTACTTCTGATGCTACCTTCTGACATCAAGCCAGGCCGCACCCAGGCTGTGGGGCCAGTCCAGCTAGAGATAAAAGCTGGTAGCTCCTGGGCACCCTCTCTCCCAGGCACGCTTTTGCTTTTGCCACTCCCTTTGTTTGTCTTCACAGCTGAGGCTTAACAAGGTGTGAGCACATTGCAGAGCCGCACCGTGTGTGCCTCAAGTCTGTCTGAACCTCAGTAGTACATGTAGCTGAGTGTGGAGTCCGAGTTCAAGCTAGCTTTCTGCTCCTTGCATCACCTGCACCAGTTGTCTCTTGCAAGATGGCCTCCTGAAATCCAGACACAACATGTCATTCAGTTGCATTTGAGTGTGGTTAGTAATTTATAAGCTTGGAGGGTTTTGTTCCAGGTCAGGATCACGTTGAATCTCTGTATTCCTGCCTGGGCCTTGTCCAGTGTGGGGAAGATCAGCTGTCAGTACTTTTGAGGAACAGATGCTCCTTTCCTTATTGAGGTTCCTACATGAGTGAAGAGAAAGCTGATTACCAAGGACAGCTGGCTTCAAGTGACTCCGTTGGGAGCATTTGTGTGTGACTTCCTGCAAGGTTCTAAAGCTGTGTTCTTTTTTCTAAAATAACACCCCTTTCTTTATTTTTAATGTACTTTGTAGGTTGAAGGGGGAAAGCATTCCCCATCTCAAACACATCAGATAAATGCGAAGTCCCTTAGAAGTTTAGTGGCTGATCCTTAGTGCTTTTTGGCTAAGTGTGACTGCTTATTTTAAGTGTCTTGCTAGAGGTGTTTATTGATTGCAGTTTCCCCCTCATTTTGCAGGAGGGATTCATGTGAGACAAGCATAGAAGATATTTTCTTTATTTGTAGTAATTCTGTTCAGAGTGTCATGTCTGGGGGGCTGGGGAAACAGCTCAGTAGAGTAAGCGCTTGCCTGGCAAGCACAAGGGCCTGAGTTCAACTCCAGGTTCCACAAAAACAAACAAAAAAACAGAGTGTCATGTCTGCTGCTTTAGTTGTGAAGAGTCTCCTCTAGACATTTTAAAGGTTAGCATGTGGATGAGTTATGTATTTGCAATTACCTAAACATGGGAAGAAATAACTCATTTATCCAGTGAGTTTTATTACTGTGAAGTCTCTGAGATGAAAAACAAAGAGAATTAAAAGCTTGCCAGATCCCCAGGCGGAATTTTTGCTCATCCTTGAATCTGCAGAAAGTTTCGAGTGCTCTGAAATCAGCACTTGCGTGAGCCAGGGCTTCAAGGTTACTTTTTCTACTTTTTGATTTATAAAATCAAATAACTGGATGGTTTCAGGGACAGGGAGCTATGAATGCTGTCTGTAGTCTACACTGTCTGCATTTCAGAGGGGAAAGGCCGAGCCTCAGTAGCAAAGGGTTCCCTGCAGAATCATGGGATAATGAAAGGGAATTGGAGCCACCCGGAGGCCATCACCCCATTAGACTGGGACAGCAGCTTTGGGTGACTTTTCCAGGCTGACCAACCCTTCCAGTGCCATTCATGTTGGGGCAGCTAGTTAATGGTTTTTAGATTCTTGGAGTTTTGAGAGTGGTTTTAAAGTATATTTCATAGCTCCTTTTCAAGATGTCCTTGATGTACAGAATGACACTATGGAGGAACCTGGGAGATATGAGGGAAGAAATCTTACTGTAGTCCTTAGACTCCTGTGTAGTTGCCATATTGGTTTCCTAAGCTGCTTCTGGAACAAGGCCTCGTTACGCAATGTTTATGGAGAAGCTGCCAAGCTGGAGGTGGACACTGTCTCAGGTGGAGTCTGTCTGGGGGCTATCTTGTGATCCTCTGAAGTTGCATCTCTCCTCCTCTGTCACTCAGCTCCTGATTGCCCCCAGAGGTGCACCCCACTGTCAGCTCTGATCTGTGGCATCCCCCTCCAGGAGAAGGGCTGGGCCTGCCTGAGAAGGAGCATCCAGTGTGGCACCCAGAGTGCTCACTATCCCAAGCTGTGCCCATGCTTGCCCCCTTTTATGCCCTGCAAATCTCTCCAGAGGCACTGTCTGGTGTGTTTTCTGGCCTTAGTCCTGCACCTGGGTGTACCTTGTCTCAGCTGGTCAGGGCTCTGATCAGCCTGGGGTGTCAGGATTCCTGGGCAGGCAATGGAGAGCCCTTTCTGGGCAGCAGATGGCCATGGGCCAGGCATTTAGAACTTGTTCCCTGGAGCATGCTGTGTCCTGCACAGGTCAGCTGGCCCTTGGGGCTCTAGGCATGAAAGACCACTGTTGCCCTTTTTTTTCCTTCTGGTGCCTGGGAAAGGTCAGAGGCTGGCACTATGCTTGCATATGGGCATCTCAGGTTCCCTGCCACCCCAGGCTGTAGGAAGCTTCAGAGTCTCCCTGAAGTCCTTGTCTAGTAGAGCTGGTGTGGAGAGGAGAGGGACGAGTTTCTCTGCAGTATCAGCCCAAAGAAGAACATGATGAGCCCAGCCATCTGCTGGGCCCTGTGCTCAGGGACTCAATGCCCTGGGAGGTTCATGTACTGACAGGGAGGTGTCAGGGCCTGGGGCCACTGATGACAAAACTGAAATAACAGCTTTGTAAAGTGGATGCTCAACCACTACAGTGAGTTTAATCCAACTGCTGGCCTGAGTGCTTTCTGTTCATTGGGGCTTCTCTGGCCCCACACCCATCCTTGTGGTCTCTTTGTCTAGATTGCTCCATCCCATTGTGGTCCACTGTTCCTCCCTACACTGAGATCAAACTTCTCTTCTTCCCTCTGCCAGCATCTCCAAATCATACTCTGTAGTCTGTGGTATTCTCACCCGGGGTCCTGTTTGGTGTCACTCCTGGCAGCTGTAGGGATGTAGAACAGTCACATCATAGGCACCTGGGGGATGGGCACTGTAGGCCAACATGAACTGCACAGCTGCATACTGGAGAGTCACTGGATGGAGAGGAGATGAGTCTGAGAAGTTGGCTTGCACACTGTCTGAGTTGGGCATGATTCCAGGTCCTGGGATGAGACAGTAAGGAGTGGGTAGTGCCCTGTGTCTGTGGAGTATACAACAGAGTGGGAGTTGACTCAGATGAAAGACCTATCAATGCAACAGCAGAGTGCATGTCATGGGACTTGAACAGTATGCAGAGAGCAGCCACAGGAGGTGGTGTGGTCATCTTTTCTTTTTTGTGTGGTCTTGGAGACTGAATCCAGAGGTCCTCTACTACTGACCTACATCCCCAGCCCTTTTTACTTTGACATAGATTCTTATAGTTGCTCAGACTGGCCTGGAACTTGCAGTCTTCCTGCTTCAGCCTTCTGAGTGGCTGACTAAAAGTGTGAGCTGCCACCAACCATGTGGTATCCTTTTGGCAAGGACTGGCTAGAGGGAACGTCACACATAGAGGCCTGGAGGAAGGGGAGGGAGTGGACATGTTGGAAAGGCATAAAGGAGGTGCAACCAGGGAATTTAGGATGTCACCAGCAGGTAGAGGTGAGCAAGACAGGCCACATGGGACCTCAGTGGCTTTGGTAAGGGATGGGTAGGAGTTGGTAGATCAGACTTTGTTTTCTGGGACTTACCTCTACCTGGTGACTACCTGTCTCTGAGAGCTGCCAGGACTGACGCCCGCAGGGCTGAACCAGCTGTACAGATAGGAGACTGTGCCTGCTCCCCCAAGGCCGCAGGAGGTTGGGGCACAGGTTTCTGCTGACCTGAGTGGACTCTCAGTCCAGGTTATTTCTTTTGCCTCCTCTTTGCTCTCTGTGCTACCCAGGCCCTGGCAGGCCCTGAAATGGCTTCTGCTCTGCAGACCCTGCCCTGGTGCCCTGACAGACCTGCAGGTGCATTGGCTGACTCGTCTCCAACCGCAGCGACTCTCACTTCTCCCTTCCCTGACAGTGCCTTCTGCCTGCCCTTCCTGTGGCCCTGGGGGCCTGGCCTCTGCCCTGCTCCTGTTCCTGGGTTGTGAGCACCAGTGTAGTGAGGATGGTGACAGTCACTTTCTCAAAATTCACTCTTTCATTTTGGGGGGGAGCTGGTGGTAGCTTCTGGGGATCTGAGCCAGGGCCACACCATGCTAATCAGGCTCTCTGCCACCAAACAACACCCCTGTCTTTTAAAATTTACCCTCACCCATTAGACTTCCTTAAAATAAAAGTTTGCTTCCAGGGGCTGGGGAGATAACTCGGTCATCTAAGCACCTGCCTGACAAGCACAAGGACTTAAGCTGGATCCCTGGTGCCATATGCCATGTGGGCCCAGAATCTGGGTGTATCGTGCTGCCCACCAAGACCGGGTGTGGTAGTGTATGCTTGTAATCCCAGTGCTGGGGAGGCTGAGAAAGGAGGATCACTGTGAGTCTGAGTTGCATAGCGAGACCCTATATCCAATAAATTAAAAAAAATTTTTTTAATTTGCTTCTAGTGTTCATATGCTAACACTTTTCCTTTTAAATTGTGGCAAATTTTCTGCTATGTCTATATAACGAAAAATATATCACTGAAACAGGACATCTTCCACCTCAGTGGTCTCCAGAGTGTGGCTCAGCAGCTTGGAAGGTGCTTGCCTGGTGCTCAGACCTCTTCATTTTACAGCACTGAAACTCAGCCCCCTGAAACACAGTTCCCCGGTTCTTTCCAACTGCCCTGCAGCCTCTTCCTCCTTTTGTTAACCCTTCAGTATTTGTCTTCCCCAAATCTGCAGCCCCTGCCTGTCTAGCTTCCTAACGGTTCATCTCACCGTCTGTCAAAGCAGGAGCTGTCTTTTTACTTTTTATAAAGGAATGTTGGCCTTAGTAAGGAGCATGTGCCTCATGGGGAGCCTGTCCGTGCCTGCTTCATCTCCTTTCCTCTCCTCCTGTCCCTTCTTCTCCTACTCTTGGTCCCCTTCCTTTTGCAAAAGATTCATCTCCTCCTTCTTAGCTTTTGTTTTGCTCTTATATTTTGGGTTTCTCGTGTAAGAGAAACCATGCCATATTTAAGCTTGTGAGTCAGATTTATTTCATTTAATATTTCTTTTTAAATTTTATTTATTTATTTTTTCTTGTTTCAGAACCTTTGTTTATTCACTCATTTTTATGGCCAGTTCAGCCCGCCCAGAGGGCAGGGCTGGCGCAGCATGTGGTGCCGGGGATCGAACTGCAGTCCCTGAAGCCGCCCAAGCTTTCCCAAGCAGGCGCTTTAGACCACTGAGCCATTCCCCTGGTCCCCTTCATTTAATATTATAACCTCAAGGTGTACCCATTTTCCTACAAATGGCTCGTAGTACTCCATTGTGGGTTTTTTTTTTTTTTTTTTTTTGGCCAGGTACCAAATTTCTTTATTTGACGGAATTAAATAACTTAAGTAGATGCTCTGGTAAAGTTTATAGAAAAGGTTAAGGCAGCCCCAACATTCATATGCTGTCTTGGTGACATTAGCTCTCATTGTCACTGTCCTCCAGGGTATGCTCATCAAAGAGATACTCCGCCCTGCCGGACTCAGGGGCCCCCATCTTGTGCAGGTTGGTCACGTGGTCACCCAGCTCTTTGATGACCTCTACCTGCTCATCCAGGTAGTGCGTCTCAATAAAGTCACACAGTTCGTTTTTATTAGTGCCCAGCCTGTGCAGCTCCAGGAGGGACAGGGTCATGCTCTTCTCCAAGTGCAGTGCGCACTCCATCGTGCTCAGCCCATTCTCCCATTCATCACGGTCTGGGTTCTTGATGTGCTGAAGGAAGATCCGGCCACCGCGCTGGTTCTGCAGTTTCATCAGCTTCTCGGCATGTTCTCTCCCCTCTGGAGATTGGTGAAGAAAGTGTTTGGCAAAGTTCTTCAGAGCCACATCATCGCGGTCAAAGTAGTAAGACATGGACAGATAGACTCCAGGAGGTGTAGGCTCCAGGTTGATCTGCCAGTTGATGGTGGCCTCAGCGTCCTGTGGTAGAGCTGGCGCACCTGTGAGGGTGCGGCAGTCTTCATGGCGGGGCAGGATGAGGGGAGGCGAGGGCGGGCAAGGGCCCCCGGCTCAGTTCAAGCACTGTTTCAGCAGGAGACAGTGGCGACACTCCGCGGACAACCTCTGGGAATCTGTTGATGGACATACAGGCTGCTGCCAAAATGTAGCTCTAACCATTGGTGTGGATGTATTACTGTACTTTATTTCTTTTGGCAAGATACCTAGGAGGGGAATAGCTCAGTCACATGGAATTTCTATTTTGATTTATTGATTCATTTGTATTGGACATCAAACTCACAACCTTATACTTGGCAGGCAGGTGCTTATGCTGCTGAGCTATCTCCCCAGTGGTCTAGTTTTATTTATTTATTTATTTTTTTGTTTTTGAAGAATCTATTAATTTCCGTAGTGGTTGTACCAAAATACATTCCAGTCCCTCCATTATGTAACATAGAAAGGTTTGTTTCCTTCCCCACATCTTGCCAGCATTTGTTGTTACTGGATTTCTTGATGATAGTTGTCTTTCTATTCTAGCATATAAGGCTATATTTATTTATTTATTTCCTTCTGGTACCAAGGAATGAACCAGCCTCTGTGATGAACTCCATCCCCAGCACTCCTACCCTTTAATTATTTATTTACTTATTTATTTTTTTGTCCAGGCTGAACTTTGCAACTCCCTTGCCTCAGCCTCTCAAAGTGCTAGGACTCAAAGTTTGTACCACCAGGCCAGCAAGACTTCCTTTTAAAATATTGTACTTTTTCAATAGAGAATAGACAAGGGAAAAGTAAGAAAATGATACAGTGGTACTTGGAGGTGATCACAAGGAGGCAAATAGCCGATGGACAAGCCTTGTGGCAAAACTGCTGGTGATTTTTCTGCTGCTGTGACAGAATACCCAGCACTGATGACGTTAAGGAGGAAAAGTGTGTTTTGGCTGCTGGTTCCAGCATGGTCACTTGCTCCTCTTGCTTTTGGTCTAGGTGAGGCAGGGAGTGGTGGCAGAGGAGGCCTACACCTCACAGAACCTGTCTCTGGGCAGCAAAGAGACAGCAAAGGCCAGTGTCCTAGGGCCTCTGTCAGGACACACTCCCAGGGACCTCTCCAGTGCTAAGGCCACTAAAGACCTCTTCTGGGGAGGTGGCCTGGGGCAGGTCACTTGCTATCTCCTCGCATGTCCCTGAAGGTCTTAATAAGATTGTCGAGGGGCAAAGGAAATGTTTGTGCTATATTGTGTTCCGTGTGTGACACCTAATACACAAGTAGTCAATGAAATACTGCTGTGATTTTTCAGCAGGCTACCAAGCGGCTGAATGAAACAAGGCTTGAAGCCTGAAAGAGTGCAGTTGGGGAAATCTCGTTCCTCCTGAATCTTTTTTAACTGTGCTTCATGGCAAAGGTAAACCAAAATCGTTTTGGTGAAACCAAGCAATATTTTCTCAGCTTATGAAAGAGAAATGCACAAGCAGAGTTGATTCATGCTGTTGTGTCGCAAGGGAAAAGGCATGTTGCCAGGACTCGACTCCCTACACCTGGGCCTGTCCTCAACAGGCTTCAAGGAGAGGAAGATGGGAATTGGCTATGGCTGGGTCCTGCCTTAGGCGAACAAGATAACATTGTAGCCTGACAGCCTGAGGCTCTAGTCCAGTGGGTCATAAGCCATGGCACTTGTAGGATACCCATAACCCCTGACCTTGCCGGGACACTGGCCAGATAGTAGGTGGCTTGGCTGGCCAGGCACAGGGGTATATTTTCCAGGGTCCACGGGAGTGTGGAGGGACTAAGAAAAGGTCTTTGGCTGCTGTCCCACAACTCCATAGGACAGGTGACTTGTAAACCACTGGAGGGAGTTTCTCACAGTTCTGAGATACAGCACTGAGTGACATGGCTTCTTCCCAGCTGCAGGTTGCCAAGGTCTTGCTGTGACCTCAGATGATAGGAAGGAATGATGCAACTATCTGTGGCCTCTTTTATAAGGATACTCTTGGGCAGGCTCTGCCCAATAACCTAATCACCTCCTGATTCTATCTCCTGGGGTTTAGGATTTCGACATCCACACCATCTTGGGCAGGTACCTGCAGAAGAGTGCTGCTAGTAGAGAGGCAGGGGGAGGCTGGGCTGGTACCATTCCACACATACCTATTCATTCCAGGAAACATGAGGAAGCAGCATCACTTCTAGACAGACTTTCAGGAGAGAGATTGATCACCTCTGAACTCATTTTTAATTTTTTTTTTTTTTTTGTTAATTTAGTACAGGATCTATGGGGTACAGGATCTAAAGGGTCTCACTGTGTAGATCGGACTCGTAGTGATCCTCCAGTTTTCAGACTCCCAAGAACTGGGATTACAGATGCGCCCTGTGCTCAGCCTCAATTGCCATCTCAGCATGCCCCAGGGACAGAGCCAGCGCAGCATGCTAGAGATCAAACCTTGGCCATAGTGCTGTACCTAAGCAGGCGTTTTAGTCTGCTGAGCTATTTGGCTGGCTCTCTGAACTCATTTTTGTAAGGCCAGAGCCTCCCTACACAAAAACACAGAAAAACATTGCAGGGGAAAAAAACGGATAGGTTGTGCCCAGATGACCACGAGGAAGGAAGACCACTCTTCCCCTTATCTGTGGACAGCAAAGTTCTTGTGGTTAGAATCCTGTCAAACTGCAGGACCCCAAGCCTCTGGTTTGGGAGCACCCATTTTTCTTAATCTTCCTTGAACTGTAATAAGAGCATCCTGTTATCCCACCTAATCCACCCAATCCTTTGCCTGTGGGGGTTAATTTTATTCCCATTGTGCAGATGAAAGTTTAGAGCCCCAGAAAGTTGCTGGTGGTCGCTCAGGGACACCCAGGCAGTGGGTGGCAGCCTCCTGTCACACAGCTTCCTCCTCATGGATGCCAGTAGATGAAAGGATAGAGCAGGACATGTTGCTGTGCAGCTATACTGTGCTGGGGTCCTGTGGAAAGACAGATGTACCTTTCTGGACTTTGATGCCTGTCATGTGCTGTCCGAGGTGTGGGTGAGTAAGGCATAGGTGCAGGCCGCCAGCCAAGGCACAGGCAAGAATGACACTTCAGTCACAAGCAGCAAGCAGGTGTCCATGGATGGCAGGTGTCAGCCATTTGGCCCCTGCCTTCCCTGCTCAGCTAGTGTTTTGCTGTTCCCAGAGCTGCATCTCCAGCTGGGTGTGGCCTGGCACACAGAGATGTGGCCTGAGGTGGTGGGGTAGCCATGTGCCTCTTCCATCGGCTCCTCCATTCTTCTCTGGCATCCTGCCCCACTGGAGACCAGGCTTTCTGTTTCTTAGAGCTTCTTTCTGTGTGGGCATAGAGGTTGCTGTGTCTTCATTGCCCCAGAAACACTGGAAGGTGCCAGCTTGTGACAGACATAAAGCACAGCCAGGGTGGCAGGGCTCAGGTTCTCTTGCACTTGACCTCCATGAGGTGTTGGGACATCATTTCACCTTCACACTGTCACCTTGCGTTGATTGAGCACTTCCTTCAAACACCTTGTTCTAGGGTCTGGAGAGATAGCTCCATGGCATAAGTGCCTGCCTGGCAAGTGCAAGATCATGAGTTTGAAACCCAGTCCTGCGCCAAAAAAAAAAAAAAAAAAAAAAAAAAACATCTTGTTCTATACTTCATCCTCTCTGTTCACATCTGAGAACACTTTAAAATGAGTAATAACTACGAATGTCCAATGAATCAGTGAAGAAGTTGCTCATCTTTGCATTCTCAACGCCCTCTCCAGTGATGTGCACACTTAGTGATTTTGTGAGACCTTGTGTCAAAATAAGAAACAGCCTGGGGACACAGCTGTGGGTGAAGGGAAGGCCACACAGATTCCCCTTCCCAATAACAGGCTTTTATTAAATGACTGAGGTTGAATATAGTGAATGTAAGTATTGTAAGCATGTTTAAGGCATGCTAGGCCATTTGATAGCTGGTATAGTAAGTGTATTTATGGGCTTATCGGGACACAGTAAATTGGAGTTGGCTTACAAATGATACAAATTGATGAGTCCTAGAATCTGGAAGAGGGAGATAACAACTGTTGGTGTAAATACTGTGGCCTCAAGGCCTGGGAAGAGCCCATGTTTCCACCCAAGAACGAAGGCCCTGATGTCCCAGTTATCAAGCCAGAAGTTCAAATTCTGTCTGTCTGTCTGTCTGCCTGTCTGTCTGTCTGCCTGTCTGCCTGCCTGCCTGTCTGTCTCTGTCTCTCTGTCTCTCTCTCTGTCTCTTTTTCTCTTAAGATAGGGGCTCAGTATGCATCTGACACTGGCTTCAGCTGCCTGCCGGCCTTAGCCTCTGGTGTACACAGCCGGTCAGCACCTGCCTTCCCAGCCTGCATCTCTGGAGGCCTCTGTGAGCTTTACCCTATGGCTCCTTGGAGAGCTGGGAGAGGTCCAGGTCCTCCCCTGTGGCAGGGAGGTGACTTGCAGAGCGCCCCCTTGTGGGCCTCCTCCTCATGGTCTTACAGCAGGTTCTGCCTTCCGAGCCATAGTTTCACTTTTAACAAGGTGAGGACAGCATGGGGGATGATACTTTTATTTACATGTTAGGCTAATGCAGAAAAAAGAACAAGGTTATGAATATCTGTGCTACCAGAGTCAGTCATCACAGAACAAGGTGTGATATTTCTGCTTTATCTGTAAATAAAACCTTACATTTGCCTAGCCCCTTCCCTGCAAGATCTGTGTTTAGCCTGATGCCTTTCCATCCCTCTAAGGTGCTTTTTAAAAATTAAAAAAAATTATTGTGGCTAGGGTGTGGCACTTGCTCGGTGAGTCTCTGCCACTGGGTCTCACCCCAGCCCACCACACTCTATGAGGAAGGCCCAGGTGGGAAGGTGGCAGATGGGGACCCTGAGTCCTGAGAGTATGTGGCTCTCTGTGTCTCTGGGCAGTGTCCTTCATCAGTGAGGACAGCTGATTGGAACGAATGTTGTTCCTGGTAGCAGGGACACCCTCAACACCTCAGATAGGTGGTTGGGGTAAGTACCCACCCAGAGGCAGGGGCCTGCCAAGACCCTGAGAGGGGACCAAGAGGGTGGCCGGTGAGGCCCTAGCTGGGTGCCGTATTGTTTTCTTCCTTTTCTGTATTTTATCTCCATTTTTAGAGCGTGGTTAGGTTTATAGCACAGTGGAGCCAAGAGAGCAGAGAGTTTCTGTGTCCCTGCCGCCTCCCGGGCAGCCTCCCCACCCCTGCCACCTTCCCACCAGAGCATGTCTTTGTCATAATCCACACATGTCCGTGGACATTCCATCGTCCCCTGGGACCATGACAGTTCGGTTTTAGTGTTCTGTAGGTTTGCTCAGATACACAACAGCCTGGATCCACTGTTGTGGGATCCATGTGTCAGTTCCCTGACGTAATCCACTGAAGAGGATAGGTTCATTTTGGCCCATGATTCTGGAGGTTCCCATCCATGATTGGTTGGCCCTGTTGCTTTTGGGTCTGTGGTCACACAGTATGTTGTAGCCGGGTATGTGGCACTGGACACTGTTCACCTTGTAGGATTAAGAGATAAGAGGTGAGCTGGGGTCACTTCAAGGCTGCACCCCACTGGCCTAACTTCCTCCTACCAGTTTCCCTTGGCCTAAAAGTCCTAAATCTCCTTGCAGTGTACCAGGCTATGCACTACACCCTCAGCACATGGGCTTTGGGTACATTCAGGATCCAAACCACAGCAGTCATACTAGCTGGTGTCACCGTCCTGCTCCCATTATGCTCCTCATGTGTGTCCCTCCTGTTTCAATTTTAATTGTTGGAGTAATGTTAAACTTACAGGAAAGCTGCAGAGATAATGGCCAGAATCCCTGCATAACCCCACACAGCTTCACTGAATGTTAACCATGACTGGGAATTTTTGTCACAGTGTGAAATTAACATGAATTCCTGAGACTAGCGAAGCTCTGGGTGACTGGGCTTTTGCTATTATTTTTCCACTGTGGTCTCTTTCCATTCTCTGACCCAAGCCACAATCTGTCCTTGCATTTTTTGCTTTTTGTCTCTCTGATCGATGTGAATTTTCTAGTTTGTTATTGGCACACTCAATTGCATGTGCACACGTGTGTGTGTGTGTGTGTGTGTGTGCGTGCGCACGCGTGTGTTTGTGTGAGAGAGAAGTAGAAAAAATTCTGAGGCCTCCAGAACTGTTACCCTTAAGCAAGAGCACATTTCCAGCTCGGCCTGAGTCCCTTCTCTCAGGTACCTGCTCAGTTTTCTTCTGTTAGCCTGTTTGTTCAGAACACCTTAGGGGAGAATGCAGTGCCTGTGTTTCCTGAAGGGTTTCACTTTCTTTCTGAACTGGCATGGGGTTTGTGTGCAGCACACTTTGAGTAGAAATGGCTGATGCTTCTCCAGGCTTCCTGCTGGCAACTCAGGGCATAACTGGGCCATCTGTGTAACCAGTGACCCAGGCATACTCATGGGTGCAGCCTGTGCCTCCCTGCCTGTGAGACTGGAGACCTCTGTCAGGTGTATTTCACAGCATGGCTTGTTTTGGTCTTGGGGTTTGAACCTAGGGGTGCTCTAATGACTAAGTTATATCCCAGTCTCCCCCAATTTATTTTGTAGTACAAAGACCTTTGCATTTCACACCCTGCCCACATACACTTTGAGATTGGGTCTTACTAAACAGCTGAGGGTGGGCTCATGGTTGTAGTGGATTACAGGCCCATGACGCTGCACCTGTTTTATTGTTGTTGATTTTAATATTGAAATAGGGTCTTAGTACGTTGTCCAGGTGGGATTGGAACTTGGCTTCCTATCGCAGCTCCCTGCAGTGTTAGGATTACAGGTGTATACCACCATCTTACCATTGCTTCTTAGCACCAGCAGTTTTGACAGATTTCCTCTTGACTAATCCAGAATGTCTGTGTTGGGGTGAGTTTAGGCAAAGGGTGGTTAGGGACACAAACTCCAGGGTTCCATTGTCCCATGGGATGTGTGCTCTGATCAGTGAGCGCCCATCTCTGGGATCCTGGTGGATGCATTCTCCTTCGGGGTGCAACAGTCAAGGCTGCTTCCCACCTTAGTGGCTTTGCCCACTGAACCCCCACATCTCAGTGATGTTCCCTTTAGGATACCCATGCACAGGAGGCAGTAATAGCAGATATTTACTGGGGTGCCTCATGCCGTACCTGATGGAGTCCATATTGTCCCGATGTCACTAGGACCCAGGACTGGTGTCATCCTGTGTTGTGTTGAGTGCTGTTAGGCTTTAGACCTCCAGTGATCCCTAGGCCCCATGGTGTGCAGAGGTAGGGCCTGGTCAGCAGAGGCAGGAGCCTGGCGTGGGACCTGGAAGGATGCCTTTTCGTCTCAGGCTCTTCCCCACCTGCTTTACTCTGTAACCTCTGTGCTGTGCGCAGCTTTACTGTGCAAGACCCTTCCCAGTGCTGTTTTGACTTCAGAGCTCATTGGCTGAGCCCACTGAAACTGTAATGTAAAAGAAACCTCTCCTTCTTTAATTTGTAAGTATTGAGTATTTTGTCCCAATGATAGGAAAGCAGTGAATGCGTATCCCTTTTTTTTGTAGTTGGGACAAAATCCATGGCATACTTAATGCCAGCAAAGAAGGAAACAGTTTTAGAAGTTTCTGTTCATGAAAGTGGATCCAAGGCAGAAGCACCATGGTAGAGGCCAGGAGCAGAGCTGGTTGTCTTATGGTAGGCAGGAAGCAGAGCACAGGTGAAGAGCCCAAGAGGAAGGGGCCGGGGCACAATCTCCAGGGTCACAGCCCCATGACCCACCTAGGCACTCCCAGATGTGTGCCTTCCTTTTTTTTTTTTTTAATAACTTTTTTTTTTTTAGAATTTTTTATTTTATTTATTTTTTTCTTGTTTCAGAACCTTTATTTATTTATTCACTCATTTTTATGGCCGGCTCAGCCCGCCCCGAGGGCAGGGCTGGCGCAGCATGTGGTGCCGGGGATCGAACCGTGGTCCCTGAAGCTGCCCAAGCTTTCCCAAGCAGGCGCTTTAGACCACTGAGCCATCCCGCTGGGCCCTGCCTTCCTAATCCCTTAATCATCTCTCCAGCCAGTCAAGTCACCAGCGACAGTTAACCTGCACTGTGGGAAAACAGGCAGTGCCTGTTGTCGTTCACCTGCTCCTCATTGCATGGGAAACCTTGCACTACCTTGTTTCACTTACTGATGTGTTCATCTGCCTCACTCCATACTAGAGAAATGTTGACCACAACATTCAGGAGGTGCGAGGGATTCTCACTTTGCATGCACAGGACTTCGTGATAGTGTTGTCCTTATAGTTACCAGTCCCCAGGACCTGCAGAAGCTCTCTGAGGAAGGAGAAGGGTGTCAGGGTGCCTGCTGTGATCCTAGCCTGGGCTATAGGTCATCCAGGATGCCTGGTGTTCCCTCCTCATCCAAGCAGTCACTTATAGAACACCATGGGAGGCTTTCCTGCTGACAGAGAATTATAGAAGTCCCTTTAGCTCCTGTGACACCTTCCCTGCTTTCAGTTACCCATGCTCTGCTGCAGTCAGAAAGTGTTAAATGGAGAATTCCAGAAATAAATAATGCAATTTGTAATCTTAAGTAGCTTCTATTACTATATGTGGTTACATTGTTCTGTTTAATGTATTGTTAATCTCTTCTGTTTCTAATTTACAAATTAAAGTTTACGATAGAGATGATGAACAGAAGGAAACATGGCCCAGGTAGAATTAGCACGATTGGCTATTACAGATACCACTGAGGTCTAGGAATGTGTCTCTCCGTAGAGCAGTCATGGACAGGGACCATTGGCTGAATGGCCACCCCCAGCCGCAGGCTCTCAGGTGTGATCTGCCTTGTGCAGTGGTCCTGCCCTCAGGGGCCAGGTATCTTGTCAGAAGAGCCCCAGTTGGGTCCCCTTTCTCCTCTGGGACTATTTGAAGCTGCTGTGTGACCTTTGTGCTGAATTTGAACCCAGGACAGTGCCCCAAATGGTGACTCTGGCTTCTGGCCCAGCCATGCCATGCAGTAGTATAACTCTAAGAGAGTGAATTCTTGTTTCTCACCACAGGTTGTCTACCCGGCCAGAAGTGGCCAGCATAGAACCCCTGGGCCCAGATGAACGCCAGTGCTCCCAGAAAGCAGTGGTGCAGGCCCGGCTCACACAACCCACCCGGCTCACCAGCATCATCTTCGCCGAGGACATCAGTAAGGGTTTAAGCTCCGAAGGTGGTCTCTGGGTGGGTGACAGGGTGAGGAATAGGAACTATGCCATCAAGACCAGTGACCACCAGGGCTACTATAGCCCAAGAAGTGCCCAGCCCACCCCAATACCTGCACATGGCTTCCTATTCCTAAAGGAGCTTTGGTTGACTGGTGTTAAGGTGAATAAAGTTGTCCCAATCTAATACATGATTCTTTGTCTTTCCACCATATTTACTGTATTATGGTTGTAAAATAGTTTCCCCTTAGTATCCATGAAAGACTAATGACAGACACCCCTCCAATACCACAATATGTAGAGGCTCAAGTCACATAAAAATTTTGATGTACAACCTATGTATCTCCCCTGAATATTTTAAAACATCCTTAGATAATATACCATACCTAATACAATGTGAATACTACAGAAAATTATGCTGTATTGGTAGGAAATAAGGATGAAAACGTCTTTTACACGTTCAACCCCAGTGTAATATTTTCTCAGTATTTCAAGTCTATGGCTGGTTGGTTCTGAGAATCTAGAATGCACGATTGCAGAGACCCAGCTATACTCATAGAGCAGCGTAGTGGCTGTCATGGCTTTCCTCACCTCCCATGATACACTTTCTAGTTTACTATGGAATTACTATTACCATTGTCCTTTGGTGCACATGCTCAAGAAGAAGCCTCCCTGTGAGGATCGCCCCAGCCCCTGCCAGAGGATTGTTTATAATGTCCATCTGAGCTCCTAGCAGAATATTGTGCTATAAGCATTCCTTTGTGGACATTTTGAGTGTTCTCAGATGTTCATTTCAGGGTTATGTATAAAAACAAATCTTTTTAATACAAAGAACTCTTTTGGGGTTCTTTTGCTAATTCCCTTCCTAGGATGGTGTCCCCGTTTTACATGCTCTCAGTACATGAAATTATTTTTTTGAGATGGGGATTCACTGTGATGCCCAGACTGGGCTCCAACTTCTGGACACAAGGAATCCTTCAGCCTTTTGAGTAGGCAGGCCAACAGGTACACACTTCTCAGCACGCGTTTAGCCTTTGACACACATACTGCTTTCCAGAAAAGTATTACCAGTGCACAAGTATCGCCGGGCCCACAAGTATTTTTTATATGGTGCCTGGAGAATGATCAGAATAATTTGGTATCTCATGCTACCACCCTACACTTAAAGAACTCTCTAGGTAATGCCACTTGTGTAAGCTTACTTATGGAGTAAGATGTGTTCATTAGTGTAGTTGATAAAAGCACTAGCATAAATAAACAAGAAGCAAGCAAAGATCAGTGCAGCCCCTAACCTCAGTGTAGACACGGGGCTTCCAAATGGTTATCTTCTTGTACATGCTAATCCTCATACTCATGTAACTTCCTGACTGCACTCTGAACAAAACTACATGCAAGGTGTAATCAGCCCTCGTGGGCAGTGGAAATGGCCCAAGCCCTTCAGCCCTGAGGACTGAAATAGATGTCTCCAAAGGCTAAGACACCTGAAGTAACGGCAAATTCAGCTCTCTGAGTTTTATGATGGTGTTATTTTGTTGGCTGCTCTCCTCTCTGCCAGAGAGCAAAGATTGAGGCTCCAGAGGTGTGGTGGTGGCGAGCCTCAGGCACATTGCTAACACCTCTCCTTGTCCCTGTAGCCACGGGCCAGGTACTGCGCTGTGATGCCATTGTAGACCTCATCCATGGCATCCAGATTGTGTCTACTACCCGCGAGCTCTACCTTGAAGATTCCCCTCTAGAACTGAAGATCCAGGCCCTGGACTCGGAAGGTGAGCATGCTCTCCCATGACCTCTGTCCACATCACTGTGTCCTCTCATATAGAGCTCTGCTGCTTTAGCCAGGAAGGAAAAATTGGTGCCAGGGGGAAGCTGAAGAAATAAAAACACTCCAGGGTAGAACTTGTGCTCTCATAAGCATCAGCTAATGGCCATTCCTTGGACTCTGTGTCCCTGAAGTCTGAACTATGCACTTAGGGCTGTAGTGGACATTGGGGAAGTCTTAGGCCTTAAGCCAGCTGAGAGAGCCTACATTCTGGGCAGGGGTGGGGCATGGCTGTGGCTGACTGGTGACTATGTTATGGTAGTAGGAACTGTTCTATTACTTGGTTTTCAGGCTGGCCTTAGTCCCCTTGCCAGGCTTTGAGCACACGCATGTGCTTGTGCATGTGTGTATGTGTATGTATGTGTGCCTGTGGACACATGTGGACAGGCCAGGGAGACACCTCTGCACTGCCCTCTCAGCACACTGTCCTTCCCTCCACCCACAGCATCAGATGGCAACTTGTTCTGATTGCAGTTCTCCTAGGTAGCTTCCTCTGGAGCTTAGCATGCTATATGAGCTGCAGCCTCACCTCTCAGTAAGGGAAGTGACAGAATGTGCTAGCTTTCTGTTGCTGCTACAGAAACTTGAAAGAAAGAGGACTGATTTTGGCTGATGGTTGCTGAGGTTTCCGTGCTTGGTTGGCCAGCTCTGTTATTCACAAGCAGGAGGTAAGGATAACATCACAGCAGGAGCTGTGGGTGATGGGAGTTGCTCGTTTCATGGTGGCTGGGATGCAGGGCACGAGAAGGGTCCTGGTCCCCTCAGAGGACACCACCCACCCAACAACAGGACTTCTTTCTATGAGGCATTGTCTCTTAAAATCTTTAATCATTTATTTATTTGTTTGTTATTTATTTGGTACAGGGTCTCACTACACAGCTCAGACTCATAGTGATCCTCCTGTCTCATCCTCCCCAATACTGGGATTCCAGGCATGTGCCACCACACCCAGTTTCAGTGGCTGGCATGGCACGTTCTGTGTTCTGGGGCTGACATAGCATGCAGTACCAGGGATTGAACCTGGGTCCTTACACTTGCCAGGCAGATGCTTAGACCATGGAGCTATCTCCACAGCCCTAAGGCCTTTACTTGTGTTCTGTCTCTCCTGCACTTACTTGGGCGCAGCTGCCTGCACATGCTTCCCACCTTCTCCTTTTGCTCTGCTGATGGTTAAAACACAAATTGACATAAGCCTGAGCCAGATGTGGTAGTTCTGTATTGGAGCTCCAGACTCCAGAGCTGGGAGCTTAATAAACTATTTCCTTTAGTGTAATACTCAGCCTCTTGTTGCCATGACAAAGCACCTAAGAGAGTAAACTTGAGGAAGGTTCATTTGGGCTCAGGGTTTCAGAGGTGTCTGTCTACGGCTTCCTGGGCCTGCTGCTTTGGGCTCAGCACACCATGGCTACAGTACATGGCAGAGGAGGGCAGTTCCCCTCATGGAGCCTGGGTGGCCAAGAGAGAGGGATGGGGGCTGTAGCCCCAGTATCCTCCTCTAGGGATATCACTGTGGACTCTGCTTCCTTCTGCCAGGCCCACCTCCTGAGCCACACTGCCTTCCACCAGTGCCATAGCTGCATCAGGCTGCAAACTGTAAGGAGCAGGCGCAGGTGTTCTCTTAGCAGCAATCGCCACACCTCCACTGCAGCTTCAGGCTGAGGCTATGTACAGAGTGCCCGCCTGAGTCCATGCTTCCAAAATGATTTCCCAGCCTTCATGTGCCCTATACACTGGTAGAACGGGATGAGTGCAGTCACAAAGTTTAGCATTTGGTGGGGAGAATCGGAGTCAATTCATTTTTCTGGATGCTTCTGTTTGACATTGGACTTTGGGTTCAATAGGCGTTGAATAAATGTTTGTCCAGTCAGGTTGCTTAATGTTCTTTGTGGTATTCCTGGGACTAGGGCAGAGGGGTGTCCCCTGGTGCCTGGGGCCCTGGGTGCCCAGGTTAATACCATCCTCAGGCATCAGACTTCAGGATCAAGGGTGCTGTCTGCTCATGCTGTAGGTGCATGTGAACGGAGCAAACATTTGGGCAGAATTCTCTTGAAACTGTTTTGCCACCTCCCTCTCCAGACCTGCAGAGTTCCCTCTTGGGCCTGTTCTGTGGAGTGGGACCTGCCTGCTCCCCTCCTTTCTTGGAGGTCAGAGATGAAAATGAGTGACCACACTGTGGACTCTTTTGCTTGTATTTTGCCAGTTGGCAGTCAGTCTCCGCATGCTGCCCACACAGCCAGCTTCACCCAGGGCCACAGGCTCTGCAGAGCCAGGCTTGGTTCGTTGACCAGCCAGTTTAATGAATTTCCTTTAGACTTTTTGAAGGCAGAGTCTGGTGGGTCAGACAAGCGTGTGTTGGGAACACGGAGCCATACTAATGCACAGTCCCGCTTTCCTGCCCTCTCCCCGTTCCCGAGTTCTCAGCCACCTGTGTCCTGGTGTCTCACCCTGCTCAGCCTCACCTGTCCTCCCCTGCTCTAGTCTTGAGCGTTGCTGCCCTCTGTCCCTGGAGGACCATGAGGTGCATGTGCCTCTGTGTGGGTTGCGTGGAGCAAGGGGTGGTGTGGCTGTCCCTGCCTGGGTGCTGCAGCTGAAGGCTGATTTGCCACCAAGGTGACCTCTCACTCCACGCAGTCCCCCAGGTACCTAGCACGTCCTGGTGCTTAGGCTTAAGGAATCTCCTGTCTGTAGTAGGCCATGGGATGGGGCAAGGCCTGACTTGGCTTCCATGGGTCCTGCCCTGGCTAGGGTCTGTGTTTTTTTTTTTTTTTTTTTTTTTTTTTGTCTTTTTGAGACAGGGTCTGGCTATGCAGTTGAGGCTGGTCCTGAACTCACTTTTGTCGCCCAGGCTGGTCTCAAACTCGCACCGATCCTCCTGCCTCAGCCTCCCGAGTGCTGGGATTACAGGCGTGCGCCACCACGCCCGGCTCCCTAGGGTCTGTGTTTGTGGGGGAGGCTGATGGAAAGGGAACCCAGGAGTGAGCAGCAGACTGGCCCTGTGTACTGGGTGCAAAGCAGGGCTCCTGTGTGCCTCTGAAGGTTTGTCCTCATGCTGGGAGACCCTGGTGCTTCCTCTGGCTCTCTCCCTGGGACTTTCCCCTTCTCCTCCCAGGCTCCTGGCACTTTTCTCGTCTGCGTGGAGGGCCTGGCAGGTGCAGCTATGCAAGTCAGAGTAACTCAGAAGCAACAGGACCTTCCTGCTCTTGGAAGGATCCCACTTCCTCCTCTTCCAGCTCTGAGTGTGGTGGGCTCTCAGGGGAGACAGGAAGCAAAGATGCTAAAGACAGCTCCGTGTACAGCTGCTGAAATGCAGAAGTGTGCGACTTCCCACCAGGCTCCCCCTACCCACCGCAGGGCTCTGCTGCTTATGCCCCCGTCTGTGACAGGGCAGTAGTGACCAGTGCCAGCCTGGTGCCTTCTAAGTGATGCTCCCAGCAAATCTCCTGGTGGGTATTTTCTTTCTTGCTTTATGCAAGGCAGTGGTGGTGAGTGGAAGTGAGCTGGGTGGAAAGCCCCGTGCAGGTGTGCAAGGTGTGTGTGGACGGGAATCAGAGTATTGTGTACCCCCTCGCTGGGACTTGTAGGTTAAAGGAGGTGAGGTTTATCTTGGCTCACATGTGGTCGAGGTTTTAGTCTATAGTCAGCTGGCTGTAAAGCAGGGCAGCGTGGAGAGGGGCTGAGAATTACTCATGGCAAGGGGGTGGGAAGCAAAGGAAGAAGGGAGGAGGAGGAAGGTGAACCCTTCCAGGCCCACTGCGAGTGACCCCACCTCACCCCACGTCACCCCCAGCATCACGTTTCATGGACCAGCCCACTGATAGCCATACTCCCCCCCATGATCTGCTCACCTCCCCCAGGCCCCGCTGAGGAGTGCGTGAGGCTTTGGGGACATCAAGGCAGAAGCCATAACAACCGCCTCCAAGGCTTTCATACTGAATTGTTCGTGACCATTTCTCAAACTGTTTCAGTCATAGGATCAGTCTAGAAGGTCACCATGTTTGCCTCTGCTTTGAGACCCTGAGCCAGCTATGCTTTATGGACACTGTTTGGGCCCACTGGGGGAATAAAGTTCTCCTGGTCAGGGGCATTGGGCAGAGGAAAGGGCAGTGCTGAGAGGAGGTGAACACCTAGTCTTGCAGTATCAAAGGAAGGCTCAGTGCACCCCCCTGCCAGGCGACTGGGCTCCTGCTTTTCTGGCAGCTGCAGTGTTTCTGTGGTGAAGGTTTTGTATCTGCCTTCCTTACCTCAGGAATGTTGAGGCAAATGGCCTAAATCAGAATACTTGAGGTCTGAGCACTTTCACTGATTCAAATCCTTGCTCAGACCTCTAAGAAAAATAGTCCCTCTGCATATCATACAGATGAGGTTTTCCCTTGCCAACCAGTACCCCACATTGGTGGGAGGACACCATGGGCAGAGTACCTTCCTAAATAGAACCCAGTGACTAACAGCAAACATAGCACTGTTTTCTGGAACTTTCATTAAGTGTGGTTTAATTGGACTGTGTGGGGTCCTGGGTGCACACAGGTAAGATCCTAGGTCTGTCCCACTCTAAAGAGTGTACCCCTTTATACTACAAGAAGAGCCTTTGGAGGTCCCCCACTGTGTCTGTTTTGGGGTTGGCTTATCAGGGAATGTGGAGGAGGAATGTAGAATAGGATGGGGTAACAGAGAGTGTGGCAAAATTGAGAATGTGGTTCCATGTGGAAAGCAGACAACAGAGGAGGAGACCCAGGCAGCCAGAGTTGGGCTTTTCAGGCCATCATGGGAGTTGGATTTGCTTGTGGTAATGGTTAGGTGGAACAGTGGCTCAGAAGGTGCCCAGGTTGTGAGCCAGGCCTTCAGCCCTCAGGCTGGCCAGGCCTGGCTCTCTGTCCCCCAACCCTGCGACACCAGGAGTGTCATAGTCAAGCAGAAGAGACAAGAACAGTTGTGTGAAAGCAGCCACTGAGGAAGCTGCTTCTCCTACCTTGCTACTTTGTCTCCTAAACTGTAAAGTGCTCGCAGATGGGAGGGCGACGGTATTATGTCTACACCGAGTCCATCTGGAGCAGCCAGCAGCTGGGAGGTGCAGTGGGAACAACATGGACTTTTTTACTCAGGCTGGCCTGGGTTTGCACCCTCACCCAACTCATCCTGCTCATGTGCCTTTGAGAAGAGGCATCTTTCCTTCCATCTTTTATTTCCTCTTGCTAAGATGGTGACTGGACACCTGCTTTTCAGGGTTGGTGCTGAGCATGGTTCCTGTTGGTAACTGAGTATGCTTCTCCTGTCTGTGTACCTGGGTTCTAACAGTGCAGAATTTCTCCTTTCTGTCTGCTCTTTCAGGGAACACCTTCAGCACTCTGGCAGGACTGGTCTTTGACTGGACGATTGTGAAGGACACAGAGGCAGATGGTTTCTCAGACTCCCACAATGCACTGCGGTAAGAGGCATCTTGATAAGGTCTGGCCAGGTTAGGGGGACTCAGATAGGGGACATCATGGGCCTTTCGTGGATATCCAGAATGCTTTCCAGAAGCCGGTGACAGACATTCCTGGTGACTACAGAAGGCTTTCCTTTCCCCCAGCTGTGGAGGCAGCTGGCTGTTTATGGTGTGTTCAGTGGTAGCTTGGCAGAGAGACTGGGACGTCCAGCTGGTGACAGGAGATGACAGAGAGCACAGTGCCATCTCGTCTCACACAGCAGAGGATGGGAATGTGGCCCAGTTGGGAGCCAGCATTCCTGGTGGGGAGCAGGTTTGAGGGAGGCAGGTTTCAGGTGGGAGCATGGCCAGCTGGGCTCCTGAGCATAGGAGCAGACAGATGCCTCAAGTGTCTTGACTCGCTCATCCTTGCTACAGTGGGGTGGGCTAGCCATAGTTCTCCTCTCTGCGTTTTCCAGCAGTATGAATGGATCAGAGATCAAGCCATTCTTTGACATTGCTAAGTAACAGGACTGGGATTTGAACTCAGATCTACATAAATCTGCACTATCCAACATGGCAGCCACAACCCCATCTGGCTATTTAAATTTACATTTGACAAAGTGAAGTTCATTTCCTTTGTTTTCTTTTGTGGTACTAGGGATTGAACTCAGGACCTTGCGCTTTCCAGGGAAGCACTTACTCTATTGAGCGATGTCCCCAGCCCTGAAAAGTTCATTTCTGACACCCTGGACGGAGTGGGAGTGGAGCCTTCTGTGGCTGTGGTCCCATCTCCTGGGAGCACCCCAGAGGGCTCTGTCCATTTTGGAGCTCTGTGTGTTGGCCAGGAATTAGTATCTCTCCAGTCTCACTGTACCTGTTGGCCCATGGCAGCTAATGGTCACTGGGGTCCCTTGGGAGAGGTGGCGTCTTCCAGAAGCCATGTCCCCTACAAAGTGGCTTCCATACCCTTTTGTGGTTGTTAATAAGGACTTCATCCTGAAGGCTGACACTAACAACAGTTCTACAAAGTACTGTCTATGGTCCCAAACTGAGGGGATTTGACCCTGGAGATAAAAAAAAAAAGAATGTTTTGTTATACAGGTCTTGCTTCGACTTGCCCTTGACCACCCAGCAAGGAAAAAAAAAATGCTTAATTACAATGCATGAAACGCAGAGCTAGATTGGTGAGATGAGCTTTAGGAGGCTTAGATTCAATAGCTTCCAACATTACAAGCTTCACTGGTGGCCCACTGCAATTGCAGAACATTTGACTGTGTATGCATCTGCTCCCTCTTAGTCCAAAGAGAAGTATATTCTTTTCCTTTTCTTTTTTCTTTTCTAAGCAACATCAATAAGGAGGTGGGTCATGCCCACACACTGTACTCTGTAGAATGATTGTGAGGACAATATGCAATATGTCAACTTTCAAAAAAAAAAGAAAAAGGAAAAAAAAAAGTAATGTTGATTTAAAAGGGTTAATGTTTAATTGTTTGATCAATCTTATATACCTATATGTATTAATCTAAACTGATCTGATGATGACAATATGTAATATAACCATTGTTAAATTTAAACAATAAAAATATTAAATTAAAAAAAATAAGGACTTCAGAGGGGAAGGCATTAAGGCTCTGATCTCTTGTTTCCACCTTTTTAAAAAATGTCACTAATTTCAATAAGAAAGAAACAGCAATGAGACAGTTTTGGAACAAGTCATTAGGATAGCCACAGTAATCAGTGTGAAGCATATTGTTGCCTTCATAGTAGTTGTTCATAGTACAAGATGCAGACATACATATCTTTTTTTTTTTTTTTTTTTTTTTTTTGGTTTGTCTTTTTTGAGACAGGGTCTCACTATGCAGTTCAGGCTGGCCCTGCATTCACTTTTATAGCCCAGGCTTGTCTCAAACTTGCACTGATTCTCCTGCCTCAGCCTCAGCCTCCCAAATGCTGGGATTGCAGGCGTATGCCACTATGCCGGGCTCAAATATTCTAAACTATTGGTACAAATATTTCTTCTCATTGAGCTAAGAGAAAGTAGTTGTATGTATAGTTCAATATTCCATAATAGTAGTGGGTTATCAGCAGAACTGGCAATGTTGGAAGCTGTTGACTTGGGCTTTTTACATCTCAGCATACTAATCTGGCTTTACTTTTTATGCCTCATGGTTACACTTTTCTGCTGGGTGGTTAAGGCCAAGTTAAAGCAAGGCCTAGCACCTCCTGTGGAACCCTGCAGCAGAATTCCCTGCAGAAAAGCTGGGTTCAGATCCTCCTAACTAATCCAGGAGCTGAACATCTTGCCAGAGGAGCACAGTGTTTTCTGCCTTTAAAAGTCCCCCACAGCCTTCTCTGTTGGACTCTACACATGGCTGTGTCCTAGAGGGGATTCCTTGCACCCAGGGCTGCCTTTGCCCTGTGGGCTGAGTTGTCTTCCTGTGCTGAGAACTATCTTGGGGCTAGGACTCTTACCCTCTGGATCAGCTTTGAGGTTCAGATAGCCTCTACATATAGAAACATAGGCTCCAGAGTCACAGCCTGGCTTCTAATCCTGGCATTGTTACTTCCAGCCTATGGCGTTTGCCAAGGACCAGGATGTGTCTGAGTCTCAGCCTCCTCCCCTGAAAGACATAATCACTGTTGGTACCTCTGAGCTCCCTATGCAGATCAGCAGGTGGCTGGGAGCCCAGACCACTCTTGGGGCCTGGAGCATGCTGGGGACTTAAGAGATTCTCTGTTTTCTGCCAACTTTTGGGCCACCAGGCCTATTTGCTCTCATGAACCCCCACATTCCCCATGCTTTCAGGCAGCTTACAACGTGAACTGAATATTCACAAAGAGTCAGAAACCAGAGGTACACTGGAACCAGATTGTCCTGCCATTTCATCAGATGCAGCAGGCGACACCGAGCAACTGGATGAGGCAGTAAATCAGTGTGGCATGCAGCACCGGGCAACCTGGGGAGAGTGGACCCATGCCTGGCCAATTGCTTTCACTTGGGCAAAAGCTTGGGCTCATTGGCAAATTACAGAATAAAGGGAGAGACCACACAGAAGGGAGCCTCAGGCCTGCCCTGTATGCCTGCCTCAGCTTTTTCCTGGGGTCACATGGGGTCCACTTTGGTTGATACCGGGCTTGTGGGTTGGTTTCCGTGGGCCCCACTTTCCCTTTGGGGGAGTCAGTTGTCTCCCAGTTGCGTGCTCACTGGTGCATGTATTGATACAGATCAGTTCCCAGGCTTCCAACTTGAGCTGGGTTGGGCTTACGAGTGCAATCTTCACAGGGCACAAGGCAGTACTGACAGTGCTTTGCAGACTCATGTTTCTAGGTGGCACTGTGTGGAGAGGGGACCACCCTGTATTTCAGCATCCAGTAGCCCACAAGGAGGTTCCCATAATGGTGAAGCTTTTGTCAGACTCTGAGGCACCTGACATTCAGGTCTGACAGCAGTTGCCTTTCCCAGAATTCTCACCTTCCTGGAGTCTACATACATCCCTCCTTCTTACATCTTGGAGATGGAGAAGGCAGCCAAGCAGGGGGACACTGTCCTGGTGTCTGGGATGAAGACTGGGAGCTCCAAGCTCAAGGCTCGCATCCAGGAGGCCGTCTACAAGGTGAGTTATGGGGCCTGTCCCTGCTCAGGGCTGAAGACATGTTGGGTAGGGGAGCCTGCTCTGGAGCATGATGACGTCTGTGTCTGTTGGTTGCCTTTGTTGGAAGAAACGGCAGGGGGAGGTCCTGAAGTCCCTGTCTCTAGGGTCATAGAGTCGGTGCTTGATCTCAGTCTTGAGGGACTTCCCAGAACATGGTTCTCAGTAACTGCTAATGGGTGTCCCCTCTCTGCCCCATGCAGTATAGAGATAAAACTGAACCTGATGCCATCCCTCACACTGTCACTACCTGCTGAGCCCCTGCTCAGCTCCACCCAGTGGGCTTATTTGTGGAAAGCTGAGGTTTTTTTCCATCTTCATAGGAGCTGGCAGTGGGAGAAATGTGAGACCCCAGACAGCAGGGAGCCAAGCGCAGGCCTAACCCAGGTCCTGGTTTCTCCTCCAGCCCAAGCTTCAATTTGGGCTGTAGCCCTGGGATCTTCCTGTCATCTCTCTGGTTCTGGAGCATAGGCAGGCACACAGGGAACTTTGCCCACCATTGAATTTTGCGAAGTGATGGACTAAGAGCAGCCCTCTTCTGATCCAGGCCTGTCTTTAGTGGTTTAGCCAGTTGTTGGGGGTCCCATAGGGTTTTGGAAGTGGGACATGTCGAGTCATCAGGGCCTGTCTGCAGGACTGTGCAGATGGTACCAGGAGGCATGCCGACAGTTCTTTGCAGGCTCATGTTTCTAGGTGGCACTGTGTGGAGAGAGAACCACCATGTGTTTCCACATGGGCTCCTGGGATAGGCTAGATGACAGATCCACTGTCTTTTGTGTCATTAGTAAGTGGGCTTCCTTAGCCTGTGGGCTGGAAAACGCCTGCCACAGAGCCTGGGCCATGGGAAGGTCTTGCTGTCCGAGTAATGTCAGAGACACTGCTGAATTTAACATCAATTGTGAAAACCCAAGAGGTGTTCACACAGACTCAGAGACCTCAGACATCAGACAGGCATGCAGACCATCAGAGGTGCCAAGGGGAATTTGTGGAGAAGCGTAGTGCCCAATATCCATGGGGTGATAGCAGTTGCACCTCCACAGGGACGGCATCTTTGCATTTCTGCTTGTGAGAACCACTGGCTTTGCCTCTGGTTTCTGCAGCTTACCATAGCTCCCAGTGGGAGGCACCAGCCCTTGTGGAATCTGACACCCTGGGATTGCACTCAGCAGAGCACTGTGAGGTCCTTCCCCATCTCATGTTCCGCAGTGTTTCCTGAGGAGGACATGGAGATGATGGGTGGGCAGGTGAGGGGACAGGGACCCAGGATAAGGGCTCACTGGAATGCAGTGCTTTTCCTTTTCAGTGGGCCTGGGCCTGCCCAGCCTCCCTGGATTTGTGAGGCAAGAACCAAGCTCTTGGTGGCCACAGCCTCCCTCTTCTTTCTTCCTTTCTGTTATTTGCTGTTAGTTTGTACTTTTCTGTCCAAAGATTTATCCTTTCTCGCTGCCTTCTTTGGCTTCATTTCCACTTTAGCTGGAATAGGTTTAGCCAATAACCTTGCCGATCTCCTCTTGGGCTCCTGCTTTGCCACCTCTTTGGTGGAACTGACCTTCCTCTTGGGCATCTTGATGGTGCATCTTGGCATGTGGCAGCTGTGGGTCGAGGCACATGGGAGCCTCGCAGAACTACATAGCTCAACCACTGCTGCTGTTCCTCCTGCTGCCCAGTTGCTGTTAGAACAACGTGCAGTGCGGTGCCCATGGACTTTTGGTAATGCCCACTGAGTCTGTATCTGCTACACCTAAAGGTTCCCCAGGGACCACCGGGGTCAGAGACTGACATCTTGTTTCTTCACTTTCACATTTCCATTCCCTTAGGAACATACAGGGAAGTTAAAAACAAAACAGAGTTGCCAGGACCGAGTGTAGCTCTGTGGCTGAGCATTACCTAGCCTGTGCCAGGCTCTGGGCTCATCCCCAGCACTGAAAACTCACAAAGTGTGTCCGGGCCACCTCTTCTTATGCCTCTTTCCCTGTGCTCACCTCACGTTTTCTGTCCTTTTCTTATGTCAAGAGCGTGCACCCTGCAGAGGTCAGGCTGCTGATTCTGGAAAACATCCTCCTAAACCCAGCGCATGATGTCTACCTGCTGGCGGGGACCTCCATTTGCTACAAGGTGCAGAAGGTCAGGCAGGGGAAAATTACAGGTGGGTCTACCCTCTGCCCTTCTTAATTGTGGTAAATACACTCATTGGTGCCGGGGATATAGCTCAGCAGCACAGCATGTACCTGGCAAGTGCAATGTCCTGGGTTCAATTCCCGCACCAGATAAACAAAAACATTGACCATCATAACCAAGTTTAGTACATAGCTCAGTGGCTTTAAAACTTTCCTATTCTTTTCAGCCATCAATCACCTCTACTCATCTGTATAACTTTTCAACTTCTCAAACTCTGTCCTCATGAAACCTGAGAAGTCCCATTCCCCTACCCTCACCCCTGATGGCCACTATCCTTCTTTATGTCCCTATGAATTTAACTCCTCATAGGACCCCATAGAAGAACAATCATATGATGTTTGCCCTTTTATGTTGGGTTTATTTCATTTAGCATCCTGTCCTTTAGGCCCATCTGGGTTGAAATGTGCAGAATTCTCTTTAAAGGTTGAACAATATTCTGTTGTATGGATGAGAGCATGTTTTGTACAGCCACTCTCTGTCAGTTGCCATGTGGGCCCATCTTTTGGCTCTTATAAATGATGCCACTGAGAATAATACCACTGTGAATGTGGCTGTGCTGATACCTGAGTCCCTGCTTCCAATTCTCTGGAGTCTTTATCCCTTCAGTGTGAGCAACTCGAGCCATGGGCTCCTGTGGGTTTTGGTGTGCTGCTGACTGCCAAGTGAACTTGAGCAAGCTACCCTCACCACTGACTCCATTTCCCATGCAAGCCCTGGAGGCCTTTCTGCCAATCGAATGGGTTGACAGGAGTAGGGTTGTTTTGGAAATTCTAAAGCACTGAGAATATGAGATTGATTGATTGATTGATTGATTGATTGATTGATTGATTGATTTATTATGTATTTTAATACAGGGTCTCACTACACATACCAGACTTGCAGTGATCCTGTTTTTTAGCCTTCAAAAGTGCTGGGATTACAGGCGTGCACCACCATGTCTAGTCTCAATTGCCATCTCAGCACACCCTGGGGGCAGGGCTAGTATGGCACACTAGAGAGTGAAACCCCAACTCCTACACCTGCTTTAATCCACTGAGCTATCTGGCTGGCCCTGTGAGATATATTTAGAGAGTGACTGTTTTTCTAAAAATTGTGGTCTCTTGTTGACACTTATACACATGTGATTCCACCAGAGTGTAGGGCACAAGGAGCCTCAGGTATTAGAGTGCTGCATGTAGATCTGGCCTCATGAGGGCCTTAGACATGGACCCTGGCAGGCGACTTCACTGAGGTGGCAGGACTGGTCACCTGTGATGTGGGCTGTCCCTGTGGGGATGCATGGAGGTGTTTCAGCCCATAGGCGACCTGAGCCCTTCCCCATAGATGGAGACCTGAGGGGCTCTGCATAATTAAAGTCCCACTTGGCTGCTCGCAGCACATTGGGTGGGTCGTTCCTGGGTGACAGAACTGTCAGTCTCTCCTAAGGCCAAGGATGCCTACGACAGCCTGCCTTGCCTCTGGGTACTCTTTAACAAGGGACCTATCCATTTGAAGGGATAGGAACTCATGTTTCCTAGGTGGCTGCCATGTGGTAGGTAGGTGCCATCTGCCCTCAGCTTGGTGTTTGAGTCAGAAGGTGAGGCTGTATAGGAATCCCAGCTTGAGTGTAAAGAAGGTTCTAGAAGAAAAGGTTCTAGAAGGGTGAGGACCACCCAAGTTGAGGCTTTCTGTGGCTCAGAGGTGGAGCTCTGAGGATAGCAGTGTGGCATCCTCAGGAGGAGTGCAAGGAAGAAGGATGTTGAAAGGCCAGAATGTTATTAGGATCTAAGTACTGGGGTCTAGAAAGGCCAGGTATGGCTGACACTACTTCACCATGATTGGGCACCTCTGGAGGATCAGGAAAGATCCTGGGGCCTCTGTGTGTTGTCACTCAAAACTTAAACAAGGTGGGTTTTACCAACACCCCACTTTATGAATATGTAAAGTAAGGCATGAATATCCTGTGAGTTCCCAAGTTCTGGGACTGGGGCTGGGTTGATCACCGAAAGAGCTCACCCTGCATTAGTTCAGGTACTCCTGACCCACTTCTCAAAGGACCAGGCAACTGGGGGATTTGGTCACTGATCTACCATCAAAGTCAAAGTGCTGGAGTCTATGAAAGATACATCAGGGTAGGTAGGAAAGAAGTGAATTGCTTCACTGGCAATGATTACTGTTGGGCAATGAGAGAAATTACTGCACACATAAGCATACCAGGGTGATTGGAGAGACAGCTGCCAAGGCCCTGAGTGGCTTCTAGGTGGCTTCTTGGGAACCTGAGGCCAGGCCTGTCAGGGTCTTGGGCAGCTGGAGAGATAATGGCAATGTCCTCATTTTCCTTGAGTAGGGTTTGATAATTGAAATATAATTCATACCACTGTCATGTTTAATAGGCAGAGATTGGCATCATCCCTAGGACCTGGGTCTCATAGATTTCTCTCATGGGGCCTCTATGGGATACTTAGGGAGTTCCAGGAGGGTGATAGCCCATGGTCTTCTCCATGCTGGGTCCTATACCTCCAGTTAATTCAAAGTTTTCTTTTAAGTTTCCTTTCTGTGTTCCTGTTGTATTTCTCCTAGGTCACTTGCTCTTCCCTCTGCTTTTAAAAATGCATTTAGTGGGCACCTACTGTGTGCCAGCACTTTGGTGGATGCTGGGTGTCCTGAGGTCAGCCCAGGGCAGGAAAAAGATAGAGAAGTCTTGGGACCCCTCTCTGCAGAGAGGGGGCACCTGGAGCTTGTAGCTGGGATAGCTGTGGTGGACAAAGGACTCTAGTAGCTCTACATCCTTGACGCTGATGTGGCTGGTCCCCAGAAAGTCTGAGTATTGTAGACTTGGTCCTTCGTGTGGGAAGCTGAGAAGCAGGGCAAGGGGGGCTGGTCCCAAAGTCACTAAAGTCTGGAAGAGATTGAGCCTTTTGGGGACCCTGAGCCTAATTCCCCACAACTTCTCTCTGTTCCTGCCTGACCATGTGACCCTCCTTCTTGCATCTGCTCCCACTATTGTGGTCAGAGTGAAGGCCTCATGGGAGCTCAGCCAGTGCCAGGGTCATGCCTTGGGTCTGCAGGACTGGGAGCTAGAGAGACTACTGAAATTTTTTTGCTTGTCCTGTTCCCTCTTTTCCTCCCCTCACTTCCTCTCCCCCTACCTTCCTTTTTCTTAGTTGAGGTGTTAGGTATTGAACCCAAGGCCTTGTTACATGCTGGGCAAGGGCTCTGCCTCTGAGCTGCCTCCAACCCATCCCATCCCATCCTGTCCTACCCCTCTTTTGTCCCTCTCTTGGTTGGGTTGTGGTACTTGTGATTGAATCCAGGACCTTCATACTGAACTACATCCCCAGACTTATCTTTACTTTTCATTTTGAGACTGGTGCTGCCAAGTCACTAAGTTGTGTAGGCCAGGCTCTCCCTAGTGCTGAGATTACAGCCCTCCTCTCTTTATAATGTTAGACTGCCTCTGGTGGTTCATTGTGGTAATGCAGGGCAGATTGCTGTCCTCAGTCCTGTTTGAGCTGAGGTTGGTCGTATAAATGCCAGACAAGCAGCAACAGGAATAGCTGTGAATTATCAGCAGAAATGGCAATGTCAGAAGCTTTTGACTTGAGTCTTTTATAGCTCAGCATACTTATCTGGCTTTACTTTTTATGCCTCATGGTTAAACTTTTCTGCTGGATGGTTAAGACCAAATTAAAGCAAGACCTATATAACAAAGCATATAACTTTTGTATCTGACAAGGTCAGTTAAATTCCCAGGATTTACCTTGAGACCATGTACCAGCATTTTGTAGAACTTTGTCAGTGACTATTATGGAATATTGGACTATGCATACAACTAATTTGTCTTAGCTCAATGAGAAGAAATATTTGTACCAGTAATATTAGTATAGTTATCATGTTTGTATCTTACACTCTGAACAACTACTATGAAGACAACAATATGCATTGTATTAATTATTGTGGCTGTCCTAACGTGTTTTGAAACTGTCTCATTGTTATTTGTTATTAAAAGTAATACAATTATGTAAAAAAGGAATAGCTGTGGACTGGGGTTCATGTGTCAGACACTTGGGTGTGAAAGGGATTAGGACCCCAGGCATACTTGCTCTGTGGCTGCTCCTACCATGGCCTTCATAGGCAGTGGGCACCACATGATGAAAGGTTTAGAAAGAGCCTGTCAGGGGAGCCCCTTGTTTTCACAGGATTTGCATCTCCTGGAGGGGATGACCTGCATATGGAACTGTTTTAGGGATGAATCTTGTGTCCTGGGAAGCTATATTCAGCCATGTTGCCTTTTGGAGCTGTGTGACTTTCTTGTGATCTTTGTGACAAGGTGCTGCTGTATGCTGAACATGGTGCACCAGCATCCAGAGCCAGTGTCCGGCCTCAGAGAGGAGGAAACAGGCTGTGTGTGCTAAGGGACACATAGAGGGACTCTCAGTCCCAGCCTGCAGGGCCACCTTAGGGGCTCCTGTGAATACAAAGCATCAGCTCCACCCTCAGCAGGATCAGGCAGGTGTCAGGTGGTACAGTGGCCCAGGACCACACTCAGAGAACCTTTTGATTTAGGAGCAGATTATTGGAGCAGAACAGTGACAGTTCAGGACAGAAGAGGAGTGTGCTACCTCCCTTCCAGAATCCTGATCAAAATTGTTAATTTGAAAGATGCTAGGGCTGGCCAAATAGCTCAGTGGATTAAAGCACCTGCAAGCAGGCACAGGGGCTAAGGATTCCATCCCTTGGCCTTCTGTGCTGCCCCCCCCCCCCCC
>PVJA010000144.1:0-78615 GCA_004027025.1 Myocastor coypus | reverse complement strand
AAAAGAAAAGAAACTTTAATTAAAATTCCTTCCAGAGATTTCCAGAGATTCAACCTGGGGGACTTCCCTGCCTGGGCTCCTTTCTTACCCCTTCTCTGGCTGGAGGGCAGGACATGGCCACAGGTGACAGTGAGCTAAGGCTACTTAGGACATTGTGAGGTCTGTAGGGACCCGTTGCTTTGGTGTGGTCTGTTGTATAGCCAGGGGAGAAACGACAGCAGGAATGAAAGAAAGACAGACAAAAACACAAGAGCTAGATCACATCACGACCCATGCCTGATTGGCACACAACCCCGCCCCCAAACACGATAGGGGCATTTATTTATACCTTTGCAAAGTTACTGTCACATGACACAAGGTTGCTGAGTGACTAGTTGCTGATATTAACCAATCAGGATGCTCTGTCAGGACTGAGGTAGCTTGTCTGCTTTAGTTGCAGAGGCCTAGTCCCACTTTCACACATCTGACCAATTTCCAGCCTCCAGGGCTCCCAGCAGAGGCCTCAGGAGAGGGAATGTGAAAGTGATGGGGATGCTGGAGAGGAATCTTAGCTCTGCTCCTTATAGCCACAGGGCTCCTCCTTGGTCTGTCCTCTTGTTGTTAAAACAAAATCCCTGTGGCTACTCACTTTCCAGGGTAAAGAGGTTTATCCAGCTCTTGGCTCTGGAGGCCCAGGGATGTGGACTGCCTTCTGCTTGGCTTCAAGCCTTCCTTGGCTGTACTGTGGCCTCACAGTGCTAGCGTGTGTGAGAGGGCAAAGGAGACAGGAAGCCAGAGAGGTTCAGGAGCTAGGCTTGCGACTTTTCTAACAACCCACTCTCCCTGTGACCTGACCCCTTCTTCCAAAGGGGATCCACCTCTTAAAGGAGCACCCCTGATCCCTGCACACTGGGAGCCGGTTTCCACAACACACTGGGTTCATTTCCTCTGCCCCTCAGCTCACTGGTGGGAGTCTGTAGTTGCGTCCCCTGTTGTGGAGGGCTAAGATGAGGGGATGAGCTTGTGAGATTGGATGTATTTTTGCTCCTTAGTCAACAGGTGCCATTTCTTTCCCTTTTTCTGCTTGTCTCTCTGTGTCTGTCCATCCATCTGTCTATCTGTCCTTCCTATTTCGTGTTGGGGATACAACCCAGAGGTTTACACATACTCTACCCTCGAGATACACCCCAGCCCCCTCATTTGTATCAGAAGTGCTCTGTGCTTGTGGGGTGAGGGAAACAGTGTCCTTCACGGAATCCATTATTTTCTGGAAATTGCCCATCCCACCTCACATTGGCCAAGTCTTTTCTCCACAAAATGCATGTGACTTGGCAGAGCATGGATCGCTGAGCACAGAGTCAGATCTTTACAGTTGTAGACCTGGCTCCCAAATCCCCGTGGGAACCCAAAAGGGCAGGCAGAACCTGAGGGATGTACCCCAGACCCCCTGGGTACAGAAGCAAAGAGCACACCCACTTCAGCAGTGACCAGAAATGGTCTAGTGTCAGCATTCTTCAAGTAGCTGGCAATTTCAGGTGGAGGCTGTAGTCAAATAAAAAAAGAAGAAAGAAGCTTATGGCAGTGACAAAAAAGCTGATTGCCTCTGAAAATTCATGGTGTGTCAGCTTTGTCCAGAGGCATGGAGAATAATATTAAAATGTAAAGCACTGAGAAATTAAGTCAGAACTGTCAACAGCTGTACTGACAAGTAGGGTCCAGAGATGGGGGGCTGGGCGGACGCTTGGCACCTGACAGTCCTTATTTTCACTCCCTGTCACCCTCTGTTTCTTGTTTTTCCTGCCCAGAACTCTTGATGCCTTCTGACCAATATGAGCTGCAGCTTCAGAACAGCATCCCTGGCCCGCAAGGAGACCCTTCTCAGCCTGTGGCCCTCCTGGCCCAGGACACATCGAGGGTGACCGCCTTGCAGCTGGGACAGAGCAACCTCGTCCTCAGCCACCGGAGTATCCTCCTCCCAGGCAGAGGGTGTCTGCATCGGCACGTCATGTCTGCTGCTTTGAAGTCAAGTTGTTTTTCTTTCCCTGAAAGCCAGCCAAGGATAAAAATAACCCTGTTTTCTCCCAGCCGTCTGAAAATCAGAAAGAACTGAAATAGCAGCACCGCTGTGTGGAATTGCTCACCTCCGTGGGTGACTCGCTGGAGAGATGCCCAGGAGGGGGCTGGCTGGGGGAGCCCACTGTCCTTGCTGCCTGTAGGGACTGCTGCAGGGCCTGCAGACCCCTAGAAGGACTGGGGGAGCTGTTTTTACACTTCCACATGTGTTGTGGAGGGCCCAGGGTTGTGTGTGTCCCATTTGACCGTGGAATCCCATATGGAGATTCTGCTTTGCTACGGGAGTGATGCAGTGAGGCCTTTGCCTAGGGAGATGCTTTTGTTTCTTTTGGTCTGGGCTGGGGCTGGGGCTGAGGCTGAGGCTGGGGCTGGGGCTGGGGCTGGGGCTGGGGCTGGGGCTGGGGCTGGGGCTGGGGCTGGGGCTGGGGCTGGGGCTGGGGCTGGGGCAGGTTCTAATGCCTCTTCTGTGCCATGTAATTATCAAGTTACTGAGCCAAGCTGCAGCCAACAGCTAGATTGTTTGCTGTCTTGTGTTTGTCCCTTAATCAAGAACTCAGGTATCCGCATGCAGGGTGCTTCTAGGTTGCCCAACAGCACTATCTATGTGGTTGAGCCCGGATACTTGGGTGAGTATTCTGGGGCCTCTTGGGTGTTGCTCAGCTGTGAGTACACAAATTCAAGAAATTAGAAAACTAAAACAGTAGCTGGGGTCTTCGTTGTGAGCGTGCATCCAGCGTGTGTGAGACCTTGACACCAGACAAAAAAGAAGAGAAAAGCCAACAGTTCTCAGCCTGACCATATCTGCCACCTGTAAGGCCAGGGCCATCTGGCAGGTGGGGGCTTTGCAAAGTAGCACAGGACAGGAAGAGCAGCGGAGGAAGGAGAGGAGTCTGAGAGGGGCCCAGAAGCTACTGTGACAGACAGCAGTTGAGACTGTGGTTACCTGTGTCATGCAGAGTTACCATGGCAACACTTCCCTTCTCAGACAGAGGCCCACACCGAAGTTGTTCAGTTGAGAGAACCTAATGTGTAGCAGGCTCCCCAGGCCCTCATGTTTACCAGCCTGTGAAGTAGTTGTTTTCGCAGATCTGAGTGACAAGGTCATGACACCAAGGAAGGAGGCCTTTGCATCTTAGGAGCTGCATTGGCTCAGAAATGTTCCTCAGTGCCTTCTGTGCCTGGCCTGGGCTGGGCACTGGGCTTTGGGGGCTGTAAGACAGGGCATGGCACTTGGGTTCATGAAAAGAGACCAGAGCATGAGGACCTCAACTGGGCAGAGGTAGGGAGTTAGTAGCATGAGCACAGCGGAAGACTTCTAGGGATTTATGGGAGGCCAGCATCATCTTGGGTGGGGGTTCTATTGTGGCTTCCACCCTAGGCCTACTGTGCCGTGGCTGAAGAGCGCAGACCTGCCTTGGGCTGAGTCTAGACCTGTGCTCCCCTCAGCTACTATACCACTTAGACTCCAGGCAAGGTGTGTGCTTCTTGTGTCATCTCAGACTAGACATCATCTTGCATGATCTAGACTTTAGTGTTTATGCTAGACCTGCTGTGGCTCAGACTGTAGTGACTGTGAGCAAGATTTGTCCGGGTGTGGTGCCAGCCTCCACCTCCTTGGCCTCAGACCCTAAGCTTTCCGTGACTCCCCAGGAGACTTTGGAGTCTAGACCTACCATGGCCTCAGGCCTGAGTGCTTCTGTTTCATGGCCTACACTGTCACTGCCATAGATCTGGAGCTGTTTGTCCCTAGAGCTGCTTTGGCCTCAGCAAGAGCTCCCATGGCCCCAGACAGAATACAGTCTCAGAGCCTCAATTGACTGTTCTCAGGCTTGACTTTTTTTTTTCTTTAAGATTTTATTTATTTATTTATCTATCTATCCATCCATCCATCTATCTATCTATCTGTCTATCTATCTATCTATCTATCTATCTATTCTTTTTTGCTGTGCTGGGGATTAAACTCAGGCAGGCACTTATGCAGCTGAGCTATCTCCCCGGCTTAGGTTTGACCTTTTATAGCTACTACATCTCTATTTCAGGAAGAGTCAGACCCTGATTTATGTGCTGTGATCTCAGAGCCCAGGCCTGCTTTAGCATGAGAGTCTACCCTCACTATTGTTCTGGGTTTCACCTGCCATGGCCTGAGAACCTAGACCTGCATGGCCTCCAGCGAGACCTGTTGTCCTCTTAGATCCTGACTCACTGACCTCAGGGACTTGGCCAGCTGTGGTTGCAGGTTAGAACCACCGAGGCCTCCACCTGCACCTATACCATGGCTGGGTCTACCACAGCCTCTAGCTAGACTGTCTTGTATGTCTGAGGCTGCATCCTCTGCAGCCTGAGAGTCTAGCCTTCTGTAGGTCCTGCCAGACCCACCATGGCCTGACAGCCTTGACCTGGTGCATTCACTGTTGGTCCCCAGGAGCCAGCCAGCTGAGGGCTCAGAGCTAATGTAGACCCCTCTCAACAGTCAGAGCTTCTCCAAGTAGGGGCCACTGAAGAGTTGTGGGGCCTCCATACCCACCACCTGACCTCTTCCTCTTGCCTGTTTTTAGGGTTCACAGTCCACCCTGGTGATAGGTGGGTGCTCGAGACTGGCCGCCTATATGTGATCACCATTGAAGTGTTTGACAAGTCCAGCAACAAAGTCCACCTGTCTGGCGTGAGTGCTCCTGGGACCGCCAGCAGACTAATGAAAAGGGGTCATCTCCTGGAGCAGCTGCCCAGAGAGCAGCCCCAAAGCAAGAGGGGTCCAGGAGGGGTCTTTCGTTCCCTACTGGCACTCCTGGGTTGGTGACTCTATCAGGGGCCATCTCAGTCCCTCTCAGCCTTTGAATGAGTCTGCAGAGCTGGGGGGAGGGGGAAAGGATGCCCACAGCAGCAGGAGAGGGCCCTCTGCCTCTGCCCACTTATGCCCTGTGCTCTGAGCCCAGGGGTCTCAGCTGGCTGAGTCTGCTGCTGTCTGGCTCTGCAGAAGGTCAAGTATACCTCCAGCTTCCAGAGCCCCTGGGTGACTGGGCCTGTTTCAGTTTTCAATGTCATTAGAACATCTGGTACCTTCTTGGTAGAGTTGGAGGTTTTGTGAGGATGCCAGGTTCCTCTTCTGGCTTCTTTGTTAATCAGAGACGGGGCGATCACTATTTTGTTTGAAGTTAATGCTTAAGGCTTTTGTTGTTGTTGTTTAACAATTTTATGGTTCCCAGTTGAGGCTTCAGGGCTTAGGAAAGCTGATTGCAGGCTGTGAACTGACCATACAGTGGTCTACACCTGGGCAGCATGATTGGCCCATGCAGCGAAGGGGGCTAGGACAAGTCATAGGCTGAGGTGGTCCGACCATTGCTCTGGGGCTGCTTCCAGCCTCTTTTCAAGCCCTAGAGCTGTTTTCCTGAAGTTGCCCTTCCCCGAGTTCTTCCAGAAGCACCATCATCTGGGTTTTTGCCTTCCAGAACATCCGGATTGAGGCTGAGCTTCCTGCTGAGTTCTTTGAGGTTCTCTCATCTTCCCAAAACGGGTCACACCATCACGTCAGGGCAACAGAGAGAGGCCAGACGACCATCCGCGCGGCCCTCACCTCTGTGGTGGACCAGGCAAGTTGGTGCTTCCTGCCTTCCATGCCCAGTTCCGCTGCTGCGCTACTCCCAGGTGCTGTGGAGGCCTCTCCCTCTCTGGGCTCAGGCCCCAGCTACCCTCAGCTATCCAGAGCCAGGTGGTATGAGTGTCTTCCTGTTCTGCCCTTACTCCCCTCTCCTTCCCTCTCTGAAAGCGTCTCTGCCTTCTAAAACTACAGGTAGCTCTCTTGTTCTGAGAGGCAGTAGTGGATCCAACTGGGCCACTGGCTGGAACCACCAGCATTCCTTCATTTGTTCTGTCTGCCTAGCTCTTGCAAGCTCATTTTCATTCTGTGCTTAAAAAATTAATCAGTTAGGCAGGAATGGTATTTTACCAGTTGGCACATTGGCATAGATGTTCCCCTTTTCCTACTCCACATAAAACCTTTCCAGACCTGGATGAGGCAGAAGTACAGGACAGAAAAAGAATAGCCTGTGTCCTGCAATGCCTCAGCCTCTGGTCCCTAAAGTGTGTAAAAAAGAGATTCAAGCCTCCATTTCCCTTTCTGTAAAATGGGAACAGCCAAGTTCTTCCTAGCATGGGTCTCCTGAGGACACCATCCAACTGCATTTATATGAATTCCTTACAGAGCCTCAGACAGTTGTCCTCAGGGAGCTGAGAGAGGCTACGGGCCATCATCATCTTTTCCAAACTCCCAACACTACAGAATGCACTGGTCCCAGAGAGGGGTGGTGGGGGGTGGCTATAAGATCTGCCAATGACCTGGTTGTCATGCTGACAAACAACACTCTCACCCCTTGTAGGATGGTGGAGTCCATGTGCTACAGGTGCCCGTGTGGAACCAGCAGGAGGTGGACATTCACATCCCCATCACCCTCTTCCCCAGCATCTTGACGTTCCCTTGGCAACCGAAGGCAGGAGCCTATCAGTATACAATAAAGGTACTAGAGACCTCACTGGGTGCCTTCCTTGGGGTAATTTGAAGGAATTGTGGTTCTTCATCCATTCTGTCATGTCTAGCATCACCCTCTAGTGGACAGAGGCAATTTTAAATCAGAGCCTTTATGGCTGCTGCATTCTCTGAGATTTCTACTGCAGCAATGTGTTTAATTCATAGGGGAAAAGAAACCTAATAACTGAAACAGAAAAGAAAATACTATAGAGAAATCTGGAATAGATTTGAGTCTCACTTCGTCATTTTTCTGCACTTTTAAAGCTGTATCCTTAGTGAACAACATGAAATTCCAGGGGAAAACATGGATAGCCATGTCACATGCTGAGTGTCACTGTTGATATTCACCTTCCCATGTGGCCTTAGCCTGCAGGGATTGCCCTGAGCGGGGACTTGACTCTGGGCAGAGTCCCTGTCACTCATGTAGTCTGGGGAGTGACAGGTATCCTTTGTGTGCACTAGCACCTGCCCTCTAGAAGAACAACGCCCTTGGGGTTGTGACTTCTGGCCCCGGATGATTTGGAGCAGGCGGGCTGTGTGTTGGGAGGAGCTCGTGTCTGGTCACAGAAGCTCTGTTCCACGGGTGGCTCCAGGGCCAGGGCTGGTTCGTATTGCAGTCTGAGCTCCAGAGGTACCACCAGGTCCTAAGCCTCCTGTCATGGCATGTGCTGTGTATGTCATGCACAAGAGCCTCAGGACAGGCAGACCAGAAGTGAGACAGAGGAATGCAGAGCCAAAGGGAGCCTCTGGACCTGTGTGTATGTATGTGTGGGGGAGCATATGTGAGTGTGTGAGTCTGACGAGGTGAGTTTGTGCATGTCTGTGTGCCGTGAGTTGTGAGGGTGATGGTCTGAATGAATGCTGAGTGTAAGTCAGTGGGCTGGTGAGTGTGAACATGTGTGAATGTGTGTCAGTGCTTGCATGTGTGAACAAGGTTATATGAGTGAGCAGGTCAGGGTGAGCCTCTGGATGTGAACGGATGAATGTCAGTGTGCAACCTGCGAGCCTGTGACAGTAGGTCGTAGCTCATGCGAGGGGTAAGTGCATGTACGTGTGCATGAGCACACTTGTTCCCAAGCCTCCCAACCCCCATGCCCACCCCCTCGCACAAGACGATGGAGGGCTGGTGGCCCATGTGTTTCTGCTCCCTAGGCTGATGGGGGTAGTGGGAACTTCAGCTGGTCGTCCTCAAGTGCCATGGTAGCCACAGTCACCGTCAAGGGCGTGATGACCACAAGTAGTGACATTGGACTCAGTGTGATCCAGGCGCGTGATGTCCAGAACCCACTACATTTCGGCGAGATGAAGGTGAGACACTGGGTCAGGATGGACCAGGCCACGGGGAGCTTGGGGACAGGGTGCCATTGCCCTCCCCTTACCCAGCTGCCCTGGTCCTGTGTCCTGTGTGGGAGGCACAGTAAGGGGTCTGGGGCTCAGCCAAAACCCTGCCCTTAGGAGCTCACAGCCAAGCAACGAAGGAGCAACAATGCCCACAGGAGACAGTGACAGGACCACAGGGCAGCGCCTCAAAGCCAGGCATTCTGGGGGGGGGACCAGAGAACACAAGGCATAGAGGGCATCAAAGAGCCATTTTAGAATGGGCAAAAAGATGGGTTATGGATTAACAAAGAAGCAACACTTAGGGTATCCCAAGATAGCTAGGCCCTATCTCCCTTCAGAGCCCAAGTCAGGGCTTCTGATTGTAGGTATATCTCCTGGTGCTGAGGCTGAGCGATGTGGGGTTAGCTCATTGAATGTTGAGGGTTAGATGTGGTTGTCACCTGCAGTTGAGTCCCAGCCAGCACCACCTGACACTGCTCTGCACACCCCTTTACTGCTTCACTGATGGCAGTGGTGGAAGCCCCATCAATCCAGTCACAAGTGCTGTTTACTTATTAGGGGCATCTCAGACTTGCATGAGGTGCACACATCTCTACTAAAAAGAGGTCTGATTCTCACTGAGACAGATTTCATGCAGGCCCTTTTGGAAAAGCACAGCAGCCTAGTATTGGGTTCCCTGAGACCACCTTGCCCTGGCCCTTCCTCTTGGGAAGCATGCCATCTTTTCCCATAGTATCACAGTTACTACACAGCCACAAGGCTTCGGGCCAGACCCACCTGGCTGCGTAGCTACTCTTGGGCTGTTGTACACATCCTTGAGCGGGCTCCTCAGCAAGAGAGAGAGGTGGTGATGGGTCACCCTCCTGCCAGGCAGGTGAGTGCTCCTCTCAGAATTGAACTGGCAGTGTGTCCTGGCTGGTTCTCCAGGAAAGCAAACTGCTGTTGCCTCTCTCACCTTCCCCAGCCAAATGACCAATGCTCTCCTTGGCTGGACCAAGGGGAAACCGTCTCAGCCTGAGTCTGTCCCATGCGTGCCACCACCATGAGTCTCTTGGACACCCCAACAAACCTACCCTCCCCACACACACCAGGCTGCTGGTTGTGACCCAGAAGGGAGAGTGAAGTCACCCTCTCAAGTCCCTGGCTCTGCCACTGTGAGCACTAATGTCCCTCAGATACTGGCCCTGCCTTTCAGACCTCTATCCTCTCTGTGCCACAGGACAGACCTGCACCCAGAATGCTTCCCCGACACTTTGTGAACTGGCTCTCTGGTCCGAGGTTTTAGGTCACCTTTGCTGACTTTTGGTTTCCTGAGTCCCCCCATGCCTTGCCCAGACTTCTCCCTAACATGTCCCAGGTGCTCTGTCCAGGACAGGACCCACACACCCAAGCACTCCGGCTTACTCCTCCCTTGGAGGCTGATGGGCCCGGGCCACACCCTGTCCTCCAGGTATATGTGATTGAGCCCAGCAGCATGGAGTTTGCCCCATGCCAGGTGGAGGTGCGAGTGGGCCAAAGCCTGGAGCTGCCCCTGAGGATCAACGGCCTCATGCCTAGTGGGACAAGCGAGGTGGTCACCCTGAGCGACTGCTCCCACTTCGACTTGGCAGTGGAGGTACAGAACCAGGGCGTGTTCCAGCCACTCCCAGGTAAATGCACACGGCTCAGAGAGCCCCAGATGGGGGTAGGGGCCAGATTGTCTGGTGCTCAGTGTGGGCCATCCAGCTTTCCAGAGCGAGCTTGGGGCCACAGATACACCACAGCTGAGGGGTGACATTTGTCTCTCTGGCACAGGTCTGGTCTGAATCTTGCTTATTATGTGACCTTTGGCGAATCAGCCACAGCTCTGGGCCTCAGTTTCCACAATTTGGTCACAACTCTGGTCCCAACTTCCTCAGATAGAGGAGGAGGCTATACCAAGTTCCCACTTAGGCAAAGGCAACTTATAGAAATGGAAGAAAATATCTGCACAGTGCTTGCCTGACAAGAAGGGACTGATACTAAGAACACAGAGAGAACACATCCACAACAGTAGAACAACACAAATGAGCAAGGAGCTTGAAGAGGCTCTAAACGTTATATAAGTGGCCAACAAGCCCGTGAAATGATGCCCACAGCTACTAATATCAGAGAAATATAAATGAAAATCACAATAAAAACCATCCATTTTAGGATGTCGACTAGCAAAACAGCAGAAAATAACCTTGGTTGGTGAGGATGTGGAGAAACTAGAACAGTTGTACACTATGACAGAACTATTAAAGATGCAGATCCTGTGAGAAGAGTGGACTGGCTCCTCAAAAAAAAAAAAGTTAGAATTATGTACATTGTGATCCAGCAGTCCCACTCCTGGTGCATTCCCAGAGGTATGGGAGTGCAACCTCAGGCAGCATCTTCACACTTGCCACAAGGTGGAGGCAGCTGGCATGCCCATCAGCAGATGAATGGGTAAACAAGGTATAGTGCTTGTGTACCTATGGAATGGACTGCGGAATACTGGTCACCTTACTGAAGGAGGAAATTTGGACCTGCATCAGTAAAGCTTGAGAACTTTATGCTAAGCACTGACTATCAATACTGTAGGACCCTTCTTAAGAGGCACTAAGATGGATCATATTCAGGAGACAGGAAGCAGAAAGCAAGGGGAAGCAGTCCAGGGTGGGTGTAGGAAAAGGTGGCTAGTTTTGTCTCATGGGTTTAGAATTTGTTTGCTCTAGCAGTTGATACATTGTGTCAACTTGGCTGGATGACTGAGCGGCCAGGTTCCCTGCTGGTGGGGGTCCCTCTTGGGGTACAATTGATTCTTCCATGGAGCATGACCAGGTCCTACCCTGTAGTACAATTGGTTCCTCCCAGGATCTGCCCTTGGGTATGATTGATTCCTCCCTAGAGCGGGACCAGGGCCTGGCCTGGGATATGATTGGTTTCTCCCTAGAGCAGGACCAGGACCTGCCCTGGGATATGATTGGTTCCACCTTAGGGCACCATGGGCCCACCCCAGAGTGACTCATACAAAGAGACCTTACCAAAGGGCTGAGGAAGACGTCAAGCTTCTACTTGGCTGGAGGAACTTCCATCTTTGCATTTGGTATGGAGTTTGTTGCCTGGCTTGCAGCGCAGACTCTTTGGCCTTCAGCTTGGATCTTTTGACTCTTCAGTCTTCCATCACAGACCCATTGGCCGACAAAGAGAGACTTGCACAGAGCACTTCAGTGAGCTTCAGACCTTGGGACTGAGTCCAAACCAAATGGGCCCTGTTCCTACTCTAGGGAGGAGCCAACTGTACCCAGGGTGGGACCCCCACCAACAGGGAACTGGGCTGCTGAGACATCCAGCCAAGTTAACACAGTGTATCAGCCTCTACATTAAGAAAGCTGTAAAGACTTATTTGATAGATGGGACTGGTGGTCATGCAGCTGTGAATATACAGTGTGCTACTGAGCTGTCCCCAGAAAAAAAAAGTATATTTTAATCAACATTAAAATATACTTTTAGAAAAACAATTGAAAAGTGGTAGACCATAATGGTAGGGGTATGGAGCACCTACTAGAATAAATATAAATTAATGCTGTTTGGGGGAAGACACTTGGCAAGAATGACAGGAGCTGCAGATAGAAATGACCGGACACAGCCTCCAAAAGGGAGGCTCTCAGATGTTCACATCACGGCCACATCACACAACCAAAATGAGAACAGTTCGGATGGATGGAGGATAGGTCGCTGCCCTTTGTACAGCTGAACAACCATGCATATGTGGATTGAAGATGTATAATATTCAAACCGTGGGGAGACCTTACAGACAATATTGAGTTGAGGAAGTCAGGCATAGAAGAGTTTATGCTCAGAGGTCCTCTAATGTAAACTGTGGGAACAGTGTGGTCAGGCTGTTGTAGGAGCAGTCAGGGGAGGACCTGGAGGGCATGGGGCTCTGCTGCAGCTGCTGGGAGTGTTGGTGATTTTCCCCTCCTTGACCCAGGTCTTGCATGATACTGAGTGTATTAAATATGTGTGCAGAGGAGAAGACCATGCGGCATGCACTTATCATAGGTGTGTGTTTCTGTGTGGGACTCATGATTGGTTGGTTATATGTAGGGCTCAGACCAGGCCCCTGTGTGCACTGGGCAAGCACTATACAACTGAGTCCCATGCCCACCCAGTAGGGTTGCTCAGTCAGAACAGATTCAGACTGTGCCTGGAACCCAGAGTGAGCATGGGCCACTCCTTCCCTCAGGGCGGCTGCCACCCGGGTCTGAGCACTGTAGTGGTGTCAAGGTGAGAGCCGAGGCCCAGGGATCCACCACGCTCCTCGTGAGCTACACGCATGGCCACATCCATCTGAGTGCCAGAATCACCATCGCTGCCTACCTGCCCCTCAAGGTGAACCAAGGCCCTGCCCTCTACTGTCCTTTCTGCTTTGGGTTCCTGGGATAGGTGGGTGTTACTCCTGTCCCATAGACCCCATCCCCCAAACCCAGGGAGACCCCAGCCCTGCCTGCCCCAGGAATACGAGCCGCCTTCTTCCTCCTTCCCAGGCTGTGGATCCCTCTCGTGTTGCCGTGGTAACCCTGGGCTCCTCAAAAGAGATGCTGCTGGAAGGAGGTCCCCGACCTTGGGTCCTCGAGCCTTCCAAGTTTTTCCGCAACGTTACCTCTGAAGACATGAACAGCATCAGCATGGTTCTCTTGGGTCCCCCTGCCTCTCGGAATTACCAACAGCACCAGATCCTCGTGACGTGCCAGGCCTTCGGGGAGCAGGTGAGTGGGCAGCAGACCACAGCATCACTTTAATCCTCAGAGGAAACCTGAGAATGCTCATTTTGTACCCATTTTACAACCAGGCAAACTATGGCCAGGTTGACTGAGTCAGCAGATAGGCTGAGCAGGATACAGGGGTTGCAATCCCCTGAGAATCCCTAGCTTACATAGACCCAGCTCATCAGAGTGGCTTCTGCTCTGGAGAATGAAAAATCCTCTCCCACCAGACTGTGGATAAAGGGTTTGAGATCAATGTTGGGTGACCCCAGATTAAGAGTTATGAAGGAGGGCATGACCTGAGACCTTAGCTTGGCACATCTTCATATTGGACCATGTGCTACAAAGCCTGATATTTCCGCATGTGGAATCTTCTGGGAGTTTTTGTTTGTTTTGGTGCCAAAAACCAAAGATGTAAGATAGCTGAATGAACTGGACCAATTGCCTGCAGAGCTGCCTCACTGGGTGGTCATGGCAGTGACTGTGTAGGTCCGCTGGTGCCTGCTCAGCTCCCAGGGCTCTCAAAGTGGAAGGACTTGGGAAGCCAGGTGGGGCAGGCCAACACCACCCTGAGGGGAAGTGAAGTGGACCCAGGCGTGGCTCATAGTGCAGAGAACAAACGCAGAATTAGCACAAGGGCATGCAGGCACACTATGTACAGCGCCCTTAGAATGCCGGCGATGCCAAGACTACACTGGTGCTATCAGAAAAGTTCAGGGAGAAAAGGTCTACTGCCTTCTGGGTCGTTGGGGAAAGTCCATAGCCAGTGACCCACAATGAGGGTGTAATAGTCACAGAAACAAGAGTAAGGCTCATGATGGGTTCAATTAGGGAAGTGTTGTATTCCAGCCTGACTGGGTCATCCTGGTCTCTGAGAGAGGGCCCTGGAGGCCTCTCCACTTGCAGGCTCCAGCCCCCTCCTGGATGTCAGGGCAGAAGGATCAGGTCAGGAGGGTCTGCTGGCCCCTGTATGTTATTGGGGAGCGAGCTATCCTAGCACCTTTCTTTTCCCCTGTGCAACACCCTTGAGTACCTCTTGAAGCCAAACCTGTGCCCCCCAGGGTCTTTCCACAGATCCTGTCCAGCCCCTCCTGAGTATTTGGGTCTCCTCTGCAGCGCACATGTTTGCACAGGTCCTCACTGTGATGATCCACACAGGGTGGCCACCTCACTTAAGCATCCGAGAAGTGTGAATCTGTTGCTACAACCACAGGGTTTCACTGGGGTCCTGGAAAAGTGGAAAGCGAGCCTCAGTTTACTCCTTTCCATTGCTGTTTTGCATGGGGCCCTGTAGTGCTGAGAAAGTGATCTCCTACCAGTCCCTGGAGTTTGTCAGCCTCCGGGCAGGCAGAGTTCAGCGCTACATCTACCCTACAGCAGAGAAGAGGCTCAGCTCAGAGATCACTAGAAGCTCACACTCAGGCATCTGCCTGGTTCCTCTGTCCCCAGGTCATCGCCCTGTCAGTGGGGAATAAGCCCAGCATCACCAACCCCTTTCCTGCAGTAGAGCCCACTGTGGTGAAGTTCATCTGTGCCCCTCCGTCCCGGCTCACCCTCATGCCCATCTATACCAGCCCCCAGCTGGACTTGTCCTGTCCACTGCTGCAGCAGAACAAGCAGGTGGTGAGTATGCGCAGCTCCGGGGAGGGTGGTGATGTCCCCATCCACTGGGCAAGAGGACCTTGGCTGCCAGCTAGTTCAACCCACATCTTGAGTGTTCCAAAGGTCATAGCTCTGTGCCATGCCACTTTGATCTTGTAGCCTGCCTACCAGCCTTACCTGGGAGCTCCAGGGCCTGGAGAGGCAGGTGGCTTTTCAAGGCATAGCTGTCAACTTGCAGTGGTGTGACATGACTTTTCTACTTCGCAGAGGTATGTGAGTGATAGACTTTGCTTAGAAACCACTTTTGGAATTTTGAATTTGGATCTTGTTCTGCATTAGTGATGTGGGGCTCAGTTGTCGCTAGGTGTTGGGACAGTGACAGAGAGCTGCAGGCCCCACCCCCAGCGTTCTACCCAGTGCTGCACTGTATGGGATTTTATACACCACTTTCAACCTTTCAGTGTGAGAGTTATTGGGCTAGGCCTGGTGCCAGGTTCTGCACACATTTCAGGTGGGCCAGGTTGGGCTGTGGTGCTCAGTAGGTTGGAAGTGTGATCTGCATTTCCAGCTTAAGATGTGTGCCTCCTATGATGGCTTTATCATCCTAAATCCAAGAGCATCCTTCACAGCGGCATTGGGAACACAGTCCTCTCCTATTCCAGACTTCCCAGCCCCCTCTGCCAGGCCCTTGGGAGCTTGTGAAGTCTCTGGTGTCCTTTGAGCTGAGAGCACTCATGAGGGTGGGGCATTCTGTGCACAGAGCGTGTATGATCAGAGTTGGGATGGGGCAGCCAAGGAGAGGTGACGGCTGCAGCATTGTCAGGAAGCAGGAGCTGTTTCCATAGTGAATGTTGGGAGGGGACAAAGTCACTGGGGTCAGACTGGCAGCACAGATGGGATGCAGAACCCACGTATGATTCCCTGGGACTTGGGGTCCAGCTAGTCCTCAGTTCCTGCATTCAGACCACAAGCTCTGAGGGTGTCCAGTTCTGGGGCGTGGAACCACTCCAGGCCACAACAGCCCCCCACTCCTTCTCAGAGGCAGAGGCCAGCTTTTTTCCATTCCACACATTATTGTGCTGTAGCCGCTGTACACCAGGCTGCTCAGACTTCTGGAATACTGCATGATCGTGCTGGCTAAGAGCCTGCCTGAGGAGCTGATAGGGATGTGTGTGGTCCTCAGAGATGGGAGGTGGCAAGGGCTGCCTGGGAAGGGAGACAGGTACAGGCAGTGGCATGGGACTCTGGGGGGACAACTAGATGCAAATCATAACTGGGGCCCAGTGGGTGAGTAAGGGTGGCTTGTCTTTCACCAAATGTGTGTCTTAGAAACTCGGTGTGCTATAGGCTTGGGGAAGAAGCCAGCCTCCCGCTCACCTGCTGGAGTTTTGGCTCCACTTCTCCTTCCCTGCTCTGACGTAGATCAGTGCGCTCCAACTTTCCAGATCCCTTGGATCCAAGACATGAATCCCCCAGCTTGGCTCCTGAGCCTTTCCATTTGCCCCCATGCCAGTCCCATCAGGGTCTCTTAACAGTAAGATCTCTTGGTGTCCAGCTGTCAGTGGGAACAGTGCAGCACTTGCACCTCTGTGCCCCCTTGATAGAGGAATAGAACCCAGGCCCAGCACTCAGAGCTGTGAGGACCTGGTGCCCACCCCCAGTGCAGGCCTGGGCATCTGCAGCATGCTGTGAAGGAGCATTCTTAGCCTCAGATTGGTGAGCTCAGGGAAAGGCTTTTCTTTTCTGACATATGGCTCTAATGAGGTGAGAGTCTTGAGTAACTTCCATTTTTAATATCTTAATTTTTTTTTACTGACACGTAATAATTGTATAGAGCTGTGAGCTGTAGTGTGAGATTAATTCTGGGCTTGTCTACGGTGTGTAACGATGGGATTCAGAAATGAATATTTCACCTCTCCTTAGGCACTGAGCATTTCTTTGTTTTCGAGCTGTGCACCCATCTCTCACAGTTCTCTTTGTTGCGAATGTCAGTCACCTAACCATGCTGTAGGGAAGAGCTGTCTGTCTGTATTTTGGTGCTTCCTATCCACCCCTTCCCTATGTCTCACCCCTTCTGAGCCTCCCATGACCTCTGTCCTGCTGTCTTAATGAGGCAGGCTGTTTTAGCATCCACGGGTGAGAACATGCCACATTCATTTTTCCATGTTCTGCTTATCCGAAGGCTTTACACTTTCACTCTTCGGTAAAGAGCAAATTCTCCCCAGGGGAAGGAATGGAATATTATTTAGTCTGGACCCTTTGGGGTCCAACTTGCTGGGTTCCGCTCGCTAAGGGGAGCTGCAGTCCATAAGAACAGTCCCAGATTGGCCACAGTTGGGACCCTTGCATCCAATCCAGCTGGCTGTGAGATCCCTTTGAATAGTGGCAACAGTAACAGATGATCTGGAGTTATTGCAGGAGACAGGCATAACCAGGACAGTGTCACCTATTCAGCTCTCAGGCTCTGTGTCCCAGCCTCAAAGCCTCTGGGCCTCATTGCCTCCTGCTGCACTCCACCTGTTCCTGGAACATGTCCTGCAAGTCTTGCTGGAGCTGGGGCTGGCTGCTCCCTGTTCCCTGGCTCTGCGCTGCCTCCCTACTTTTTTCTTCATTCTTTTCCCTTCTTGGTGGAGCCCTCTACCACCTTCACTTTACTGCCGGTCTACCCCTCAGCCTGCCATATGCCGGCTCTGTCTTCCCATGCTAAGGTTCCTCTGGGCCTAAGCTGCAGGATCTGCTCAGCTGCCCTCCTCTTTGCTGGTCCCTAGAACAGACCCTGATCCTGGCCCTTGCTAGCCACCCTGGTAGCACTGCGTCTATCTCTCATAGGCTCCCATGGCTCAGCAGGCTCCCATGCCTGGGAAAGCCAGGAAAGGCCACTGCTGTAGGAAGGGGCCGCTGGGGTGGTGCTGCCTGGGAGATCAGGGGCCGCTAAGACAGGAAGCCAGTGCTGTTCATCAACAACAGGAAAAGGAACTCATGAGAGCCGTGTCCTCGCTGTTCCTAGACATCAGCTGAACACCAAGCAGGCCGTGTTCCAGCTGGGTTTTGCCTGCACTGTGCCAGCCAGACCTCTGGCCTAGCCTGTGGTCACCTCTCTGTGCCTCCAAGGTGATGGTCTGGTGCGGGGCGTTCAGTGGGCTCTATGTGTCTTAGGTGTTAGCAGGAAATAATGGCTCTTGGACATGGAGCTGCTGTGTGACCCATTAGTCCTCAGGCTCCCCAGCTGTGAGCCAGCCATTCAGCCATGGCCCCTGTGATTTACAGTCTCATTAAGGGACCTTGGGGAAGATATATCCCTGCCGTGCATCACAGGTACAGGATCAATTTAATTTTACAGCTGTCCAAATCCAGAGGCCACTCAAGACGTTTCTGCAGAGTAAATTATTATCGAGGTGAGACTCCAGGATGAGGCTGACTGGTGAGCATGACAGAGTGGCACTCCAGCCTTCTCTGGTCCTCCAGGCGGGTCTCCTGGCATTTGAGGTGCTATGACTGGGTACCTGTCATAGGCCAGGGGACAGAGCAGCTGTTGCCCAACTCAGGCACCAAAGAGCAGCTGCAGTGCCAAGCAAGGACTTTGGGTTGTACAGTCAGACTGCTAAGTCACCTTGAGACCAGAGTGGCCTTGAGCAAGATATTGACTTCCCTTGGGCCTCAACCTGCCTATTTATAAAATGGGGATAATAACTTCACCTCCAACAGCCATTTCCAGAAGGTCCAGCCAGCTTGTGAGTATGCTTGGTACAATGTTGATGTCCTTCACATTGCTTTTCCACCCAGAGTTGTGTCTTAAAAAAGAAGCAAGGTATATGCTACAGGCCCTGCAGCCCCAGTTCACACTCAGCTTCCCAGCTCATGTCGGGTGGGGCAGGGGAGGGTGGTCACAAAGCCCAGGGAGTGTGTGGAGATGGCCAGGACCTACTGTTCCAAAGGCTGCCCTTGGGATTTGTACCATGCTGGCCTCAGGCATAGGAGTTCAAGGGGAGGTACCATTAGGAGTGGGGGGCTGGTGGCTGTGTTCATTAGCATAGGACAGGCAGCGCTGTTCTGACAAGCAGCCTTCCCCCAGCCAAGTGGCTGGGGACAACACAAGCTCATCCCTCAGCCAGACACATCTGTGCATCTCAAGTTTGCCCGGGGGCCCAGCTGTGTGTCACCATTATCATTGTTCTAGTACAAGGTTGGGAGTGGCCACCAGGGCAGCTGAAGAGAGAAACCGCACAGCCAGTGATATTCTGGCATTAATGCTCATCTCTGGCATTGTCACTGGCCATTCATTGCACCTGCTTGCTGCAGTCACTGACATGGACACTCCACGGGTCAGAGGGGGCAGTTGCCCATATTAGAAGTGCTCCTCAAGAGGATCGGGCTACTTTTGTCTTTGTCTCTCTGAAAGGACCCCCACACTTGTGTTTATTTAAAGCAACCCTAGGTGGTGGCCTCTGTGTGATTCCTGTCTCTGCCGGATGTCTGTACTTTCTGGGGTAGGGGGTACAGCTGGATCTAGTTCCTGCTCTGGATCAGCTGAGGCACTTGACTGCAGAGGCTTGTTAGCAAACCTGGGCATTCTGAGACTTCTTAGGTTGTCATGGGTATTTGTATTAGGTCGTGGGGGGGGGGGTACCTCCTGGCAGCTCCGAGGTATATATGGGCACAGAGAGTGGCAGTGGTTTGGAATTCCTGCCTTGTTGCTAGTCCTCTCGGGCCTAGACCTTGTGGGGCCGCCCTGTGCATGACAGTGTACCTAGCAGCATTGGTCATCTCTTCTTCTAAATGCCTCTTACACTGGCTGCTCCCAGATTTGACACAAAATGGCCACCAGACTCCACAGGGCCCTCATGCTTCTCAGAACTGATTCCAGGAACTAGAGCTGGGTTGGTCAGCCATGGTTGTCCTTGGTACACATTGGTGGCCAGAAGCAGGGAAGCTGGTTCTGGGTGCAGCCCCACTCCCTCACCAAGACCCACTGAGCCCTGGTTGTAGTCCTAGCTACTGACATTTGCCTTCTGTAGGTTCCAGTCTCCAGCCACCGCAACCCCCTGCTGGACCTGGCAGCCTTTGACCATCAGGGCCGCCAGTTCGACAACTTCAGCTCTCTGAGCATCTTGTGGGAGCCCGCCCGGCCATCACTAGCCAGCATTGAGCAGGACCTGCCACTGCAGCTGGTTTCTCAGGACGATGGGAGTGGTCAGAAGAAGTTACATGGTGAGCTAGAGTCTAGAGCCTCGGGACCTGGGACTGGAAGATTGGAGACCAGCATAGCCTCAGACAGATCCATGCCCCAAGGCAGGCAGTTCCTGTTAGGGCCCTAGGTAGCCAGGCTCCCTTCTTCAGAAGGGAAGAGGAATTCCAACTCAGAGCAGCGTGAACTGCCTTCCTTGCACCTTGCATTGTGTGAGGCCGGCTGTTAAAGTCCAGACCCAGAGCAGGAAGTCTCTACTCCCAGGTCACAGAGCACATCCAGCTTGGCTTCTAAACCTATGCCCCAAGCCCTCACACATGTCTCATAGGCAGAAGCTACTGCTATCCCACCCAGCTCAGCAGCTGCTTGGTATTGCTCACCCCAATAACTTTATGGTGTAACTCTGTGGTCACTGATTTTCAGATGAAATTTGAGATCCGTGGTGGGAGGTGGGGTGTGGCTTCAGAGGCAACGTTGTGGACAACATCCAATATCAGTTTCCCTCCCTGGACTCAGGTTTGCAGGCCATTTCGGTACACAAGGCCTCAGGAGTAACGGCCATCTCTGCCACAGCAACTGGCTACCAGCAGCGCCACCTCATCGCAGCCAGAGCAAAGCAGCCGGTATCTTCTGGGGCCACCAGCAGAATGTGCTTTGGGCCAGGCCAGGGAGTCCCTGCTTCTGTTGGAATCCTGTACAGTGTCTGAGGTCCTGAGCCCCTCACTGGGCTATAACCTCGTCCCTGACCCTGCTGTGCGATCTGGGTGTGACTCATCCGGTGGCTACTGTGTCCCCCGCTGTGCCTACACTCCTTTCAGGCGAGATCCTTGGAAGAGTCCAGCTGAGCCTGTCACCTTGGCCTGGGTGGCCCTCAGTCCTCTGAGGCCTGTCCCTGAGCTTAGAGTGGTTGCTCCAGCTCCAGATCTGAGCCCCTGTCTCCTAGCCCTACACACACACACTCACCATTGGTCATCTGTGTGTGCCCTCTCTACCTACTACAGTCGGCCTCTCCCACCATGGCATCTCTTAGGGACCCGAGACAGAGGTGCCACTAGTGGGGAGGTACAGGGGTGTATTTGAGATCAGAGTGGGAAGGGCTCCCCAAAGGTCCTCTGCTGTCTGGGAAGCCCCCCAGTAGGCTGTATTGGAATAAGGAAGCAGTAGATGCTGGCTACAGAGTGATTTGGTGCAACTGGGTTCCAGGAACCCAAATGCCAGGATGCATGCTACTCCAGAGCCTACTGGATGGAAGGTCACAGAGGGCATATGGCAGTGCTGGCATGCAGTACCCTTGGAAGAGGCCTCATCCCTGTCCTCAGTGGCTCAGTTACATCCTGTCCTCTCCAGTGCTAAGACACTGTGGGCTCACAGACCACATTCTGAATCTCCCCACTGGGCCTGACACTGACATTCTTGGACCCCAGCTCACTTGTCCCTGTGGGCATCTCTTGCTTGGGGACTCCCGACTTTGGGCTCTCTGCTCCTTTAAGAGCTCATGTCCTGCTGCTTGGCCCGTAGGACTATTGCTGAGCTCACTCTGGGTCACACCTTTCTGCCCTGACCTCGCTCTTTCCTGATATCCTTCTTGTCAGAATAGAACTTCACCATAGGTAGCTACTGTGCTCTATGTGCACCACGTAGTGCCTGGCATGGAACACTCAAGCATTGCTTCAGGATGGCCACATGCACTACTAGGCAGTGCCGCTCCATGTAACACTGTAGCATGTAACCACCCTATATGAGATAGCCACAGCATCTTTAGGTGACATAGTCATGTGGGGCCACATTGCATGTCACTAAAACATCATTATGTGGCTGTGCGACTGTGTTGTGTCCAGGGTTTACCCTTCACTGACAAGGGGCAGAAAACAGATCAGTACAGTTCAGAGGGAACGAAGGTTGTCCTCTGGAAGTCACCAGGAATACCCTTCCCTGGAGCCTGGCCCACCTCTTGGCTTTGTCGGCAGCTTTGCTGTTGTGCCCAGGCCCCTGCCCACCATATGTGTGGCAGCTGGTATTTGCCCTGAGGGTTTGGAGCTTGTGTGAACTGCCCCAAAGGACCATGGGACTGACATCTAAGTGTCACTATTGCTAGTCATCTCCCCTTGTGTACAGAAGAGGTGGGAAGTCATTTCACCTGGACAGGGCTTAAGGGAGGCCTCCACAGGCCGGCGGGGGTGGGGGGCTGGCTATTCCCTGGGGTCAGGAGCACTGAGGTTTTATTGAGGCTGGTGTTCAGGATATAGTAGGTGGTCTGCAGTGAGGGGGTGGCCTGGTGCAACTGGCTTTGATCTGATGGCATTGACCTTGCCACTGCAGCATGACCCTTTCCTGCCAGTGTCAGCCTCCATTGACCTCATTCTGGTGGAGGATGTGTGGGTGAGCCCAGGAGAGGTGACCATCTACAACCATCCTGGTGTCCAGGTATGGCCCTGTGCCTTCCCCTGTCCTTCCAGGTGAGGTCCACTATGGGGGAACTGTGGCCTGACCACACATGACTCTCCTGTGCTGGCATCTCCTCCAGGCAGAGCTCCATGTCAGAGAAGGTTCTGGCTACTTCTTCCTCAACACCAGTGCCACAGACATCGTGAGCGTGGCTTACCAGGAGGCCAGGGGCATCACCACGGTGAGTGTGGGCCATTGAGGCCCAGGGTGGCTTTGATTATTCCTCCGGGCTGTGATGTAAGGGTAACAGATGACTTAAAAGCTGGTGCTAAATGCCATCAGCTGTGTAACTAGCAAGGTCTGCAGGTTGTCTGACCCATTCTGAAAGTCTCGTCTTTTCCCCATCACCTTTGTGACTTCTGTTCCATATCTACCAATTAGCCACACCATTAGTTACCTAACAGTCTCCTTCCAGTCAGTCTTTTCATTATGAGTACAATATTATTATAGAAGCAGCATTTAACCATAGAAGAATTTCTGTATCAAAGATATATCTAACTTTTCTCCAGGTTTCTTACTTGACCCTGTCTCTATGCTGGCTGATAGAGATTTGGTACTACCCTGGATGTGGAAGAATTTAGCCTTCTGGGTATTGTTTTAGTCTTGCTGCTCTTAAGCTGTGTAGGCTGTGGATAATTTGGTCCCTCGACCATGCTCTTGTAGAGTTTTTATTTTGGTTGTTTAAAGCTTTAGGGCCTTTAAAAAATCTAGCCAGGCACAAAATAAAAAGTGAAAACAAATTAAACACAAAATTTCAGCAACTCCTGTCTGTGCTGTGATAGGTTATTACATAGTCATGAAAAGTGAACCTTGTTTGAAAGGAAACTTACTACCAAACATGTAAAACTGAATCCTGGAAGTCATAAACATAAGGCAGTCTGAAACAAAGACAATGGCAGTGACACCCATAATAATGCTAATCTATAGCAGAGTTCTCCAGGCATAGTGTAGCTGTGGCCTTTGGGCTGTTCTGATCCTAAGACCTGCTTTCCCATGGCTGAGAGGGGCCATTGTCCCTGGCCAAGGAGTGTCTCATGGTGCTGTCCCCAGGTGAGCCTTTCCTCAGCTTCACAAGAAGCAGTTGTTGGCATTTGGTTCACACAGTTGTTAGGGACAGGCAGGCTCCTCCCTGCCTGGGGCTATCCTATAGACTCTGTGTCTTTCCACATATCCAAGACTCCTGTCAGCAATCAGCAGTGTGAATTAGCTTGCCATTCTAGGGGAGGCTGTTGTGAGCATCCACCTCTGCAGTGACCTGGGTCCAGAACTTGCTCAAAAACAGCCAGGCACCTATGCACAGAGCTCATGGTATTGCCTCACTTCCTGTGCAGATAGTTTGGGCTGTAACTCTTTATATTCTTTATATTTCCTATTCTCTGGCTTCTTATTTCTACTGAGCTGCTTAAATAGGGTCACGGGGCCAGGGAGCTAACTCAGCAGCATAAGCATGTGCCTGGTAAGCACATCGTCCTGAGTTGATCCCCAGCACCAGGGGAAAAAAATAGAGGTCACAAATGCATTGCCTCTAGTCTTGGACAGCTGCAAAGGAGACATGAGTGGGGTGTGAGGAACAGACATGGATGTGCAGGGGTATTGGAGCTTTACCTTTGGTGCCAGTGATGGGGAAGGAGGGAGTGGGGCAGACTGGGACGCATGGCCACGTGTAGGAGCAACTGCCTTGCTCCTCTGGCTGATCCCTGGGTTTTTGATAGCATCTTCACTGAGGCATGAGTCATGACGCCATGCCCTTCACCAATTTCAAGTGTGTAATTTAAATGATGTCCAAGCACCTGCAACAGATGCCCAGGTTCAGTATTAAGGAATTTTCACTGTCTCAAAAGCTCTCAAAAAGAAACCTGTGTGTTTTAGCCCTTACCATCTTATTCTCTCTCTCTCTTCTCTCTCTCTGTCTCTCTCTCTGTCTCTGTCTCTCTCTCTCTCTCTCTCTCTCTCTCTCTCTCTCTCTCTCACACCCCTTATCCTAGCCTTATGCAACCCCTAATCTACTTTTTGATTACAGTTTCTCTTCTCTGAACATTTCATATAAATGGAACCAGGCAGTATGTGTTCTTCCACTATAGATTTCTTTCACTATGCCTAAGGTTTGGAGATTCATCCACACAATGGCCCCTCTCAGGGCTGAGTCCCATCCCTTGCATGGCCTGCCACATTCTGTCTGTCTGTCCATCTATTTGTAGCTATTTTGGTGATCATGAGTAATGGACATTTGTGTACACATTTGTGCATGGACATATGTTCTGAATTCTGCTGGGTGTATGCCCAGGAGTGGAGTTGCTGACTCATATGGTAGCTCTATATTTATTTAACTTCTGGAGTAACTGCCAGATGGTTTTCCCAGGGGACCTCACCATTCCAAAGTCCTACCCGCAGTGAAAGGGTTCTGAATTTCCCGCATCCTGTGACACCTGTAATTATTGACATTTAAATTCCAGTGTGAGTGCTTTCTCCTCGTGGCATTGATTCCCATTTCTCTATCTGCTCCTTTTGTGTGCTTGTTGCTATTCACTTGTCTTCTTAGGACAAGGATCTGTTTGGGCCCTTTGCCCACTTCGTGTCTCTTTATTAAGTTGTGGAATTTTGTATTCTAGGTATATTCTATCCTTTATCATATGTAAGTTGTATATATTTCCTTTCTTTAGGTTTTTTACTTGGTTGGTGACATCATTTCAAGCTCTTAGCCCTTTAATTTTGTGAAGGATAACCAGTTTTTTCCCCATTGTTGATCCTCTGTCTAAAAGCCCATTGCCAATCTGAGATCATGCAGACTGTTCTCTTCAGAGTTTTAAAATTTTGGCTCTTAATTTTCAGTCTTTGGTATGGTGATGTGACTTTTGCTCATGATGTAAAGTAGGAGTCCACTGTCACCCTGTTGTATGTAGGTATCCAGTTACCCAACACCATTTGCTAAAGAGACTACTGCCGCTCTCTGTTGGGCTATCTTGATTGGCACCACTGGTAGAGAGCAGGTAACTGGAGATGTGTGGGTTGAGATTGACAGGCCTGTCCTCATGTCACAGCCGTGTGGTCTCAAGTCTCATTGCTTCATACTGCATCTAGAAGTTGGGAAGTGGAAATCCTCAGCTTTGTTCTTCCCTTCAAGGTCGTTCCTTTTTTTTTTTTTTTTTTTTTGCCTTCTTGAGAGAGGGTTTTTCTGTGCCGTTCACACTGGTCCTGAGCTCACTTTGCAGCCCAGGCTGGTCTCAAACTCACAGTGATCCTGCTGCCTCAGCCTCCCAAGAGCTGGGATTATAGGATCCACCGAGTCTATGAATTCTTTTTTTTTAAAAAAGTATTTATCTAAAGTGAATACAAAATAGTAAAAAAAAAAATAGAAATGATATAGAACTTCACTGAACAAACAATAGAAATTCAGTAGCAGTTGCTGTGTTACATAATGTCATCTTCAAGTCATATGAGTTCTTGAGCTAGTCATCAGGCTCTGCAAATAAGCTGGCAAGAATTCAGATAGGCATTGCACTGGCACCTTAACTATGCTGTGTTCCTGCACGAACATAAGCTGTCAGCTAGTCACCCAGCCTTCTTTGACATCTTCCTGTGATGTCTTGTAGTTTTTATAGTATTGAGTTTTACATTTCCTTTGCTGCATTTATTCCTACAAGTATCTTCTTCTTTGCTATTTTGAGTGAGTTATTTTCTTAGTTTAATTTTCACGTAAGTATCCAGCTATGCACTTTAGTTAGATAATTTATTTTTGTATATTGATCTTGTGTCCTGCAACTTTGTTGAACTCTGGTATATTCATTTTTTAAAATGGGTTCCTCAGGATTTTCTTTATACAGGATCCTGTTTTCTGTGAATATAGATGTTACCTTGCCCTTTCCTATTTGGATATTATTTCTTCTTTCCTAATTATCCTAGGTACAGTCTGTAGCACAGTGGTGTTCCCAATCCCAGGGAGAAAGTAGGCAGCCTTGCCACTGCATGCTGTGGGCATTTCATGGCTATCCCTTATTAAGTCAAGTACGTCCCATCTGTCACTATCTGCTTGCAGTTTTTATCATGGAAAAGTCTTGGATTTTGTCAGATGCCTTGTCTGTATCCATTGAAATGATCATATGGGCTTTTAAATTTTTGTTGATAATGATGTTTTATGCTAACTGATATTCACATAGTAAAGCAACATTATATTCCTGTAGTAAATCCTACTTAGCCATGACATATAATTCTTTTGTATGTAGTTACATTTAGCTAATCAGTATTTTGTTTAGAATTTTTACATTTATATTTATAAAATGTATTAGTCTTCCATGTCCTTGTGATATCTTTGTGTGGTTCGGGTATCAGAGAAATATTGATGTAAATAAGTTGGAAGTGATCCTTCTATTTTGGGAAGAACTGTAGAATTGGTAACAGTTACTCTTACATATTTGGTGTATGAACATGAGATTGGCTTTATGGAGAATTTTGAATATTAAATCATTTTCTTTACTTTCTGTAGATCTATTCAAATTGTCTTCTTGGTAGCTTATCTCTATTAATTTGTTCATTTCATTTAATTTTTTTTTTTTTTTTTTTTTTTTTTTTTTTTTTTTTTTTTTTTTTTTTTTTTTTTTTTTTTTTTTTTTTTTTTTTTTTTTTTTTTTTTTTTGAGACAGGGTCTCACTATGCAGTTCAGGCTGGCCTTGAGCTCACTTTGGTAGCCCAGGCTGGTCTCAAACTCGAACTGATCCTCCTGCCTCAGCCTTCCAAGTGCTGGGATTACAGATGTGCGCCACCACGCCCAGCTTTTATTTAAATTATTTAATGTGTTGATTGATATAAATTGTTCTCAGGATTCCTTTGTCATTATTATTTCTGTCAGCTTGTGAGTGGTTCCTTGTCTCCTTATAGATTCCACTAATGTAGCCATCCCTCTGTGGACCTGGTCAGTCTAACTACAGGATTATTATTGTGTTAAGATCTTCAAAGGAGCAACTTTTGATGTGATAAATCTTTTCTCTACTATTTTCCTGTTTTCTGTTAACTTTGGCCCTAGTCACCATTTCATTTCTTATGTTTGTTTATGTTTACTTTGCTGTTCTTATTCTAGTGTTGGAAGGTAGTTTGTTGATCTGTGTTATCCCTTACTATATTTAACAAGGATATATTTTTAAAACTGTCATATATTTCCCTCTCTGCATCCCAGAAATGCTGTGTCTGCATTTTCATTCATTTAAAATACTCTGAATTCATTTTTTATTGGAAATACATTGTTTAATTTCCACATATTTGTTAATTTAACAAAATCTTTGTTATTAACTTCTAATTTGAGCTTTTTGTGGCTTGAGAATGCACGTTGTATTGTTTCTATCATTTTAAGTTCATGCACACTTGTATGGCCTAGCACATGATTTATCCTTCAGACCTGTGGGTTGGGCATACCCTCTATAACAGAAAATAATTTTTAAAAATTAACTCATTCCTTCCTACATTCACTCATTTATCTATTTCTTTATTTGGTACAGGCTCTCACTATGCAGAGAAACTCATAGTGGTCCTCCTGTCTTAGCCTCCCCAGCGTTAGGATTACATGCATGCACCGCCATGTCTGGTTTCAGTGGTCGTAATGGTGAGCCTAGGGTTCTGGGGTTCTGGGACTGATACAGCATGCTGTACCAGGAGTTAAACCAGGTCCTTGTGTTTTCCAGGCAGGGTCTTAGACCACTAAACTATTTTTCCAGCCAAAAAAAGAAAAAAATTTAAAGAGGTTTGTTAATTATACCTGTTAACTGTAACATATATTTTATATATGGCTCAAAACAATGCATGCTGTTTGTGGTCCAGTGAACCTAGTGTTTCTGATGCACAGACTGGAGGTTAGGCACACTTGTGTGGCTTCTCACATGTGCACCTGGGATGAATACTTTTTTTTTTTTCAGTACCGGGGATTGAACTCAGAACCTTGTACTTGCCAGGCAGGCACTTGTGCCCCTGAGCTAGCTCCCTGACCCCTTGTACACATTTTTCTTGTGTAATTTTTGGCTGTAGTATTCTAAAGATGCATGTTAGGTTTAGTTGGTTCAGTGTGTCATTCAAGTCTTTTCTTTCTTCATCTACCTAGATGTTCTGTCCATTACTAAAAGAGAGGTGTTGAAGGATCCAGATGTTGCTTTGGACTATATATTTCTGCCTCGTATAGTTTGGGGCTGCCTTGCTAAGTACATGTGCACTTAGGACAGTTACATCCTCCTGACAGACTGACTGATAGGATGCTATGAAATGCTTTTCCTTATCTGTTAATTTTTTGTTTGTTTGTTTTAGGGTATATTGTCCATTTGTGTAATAGTAGTATAGTGATTCTAGATACCTTAGGGTTGTTTGTGTGAAGTATTTTTCAGCCTTTCAATATGTTTTTCTCATAGTGTAAAATATCTCATGTTAATAATGTGCAGCTGAATCTTTTTGTAAAAGTCATAACAGTCATCACCTATTGATTGAATTATTTAGTCCATTTGCTTTAATGTTCCTTTTTGATATTGGTAGAGTTATGGTTAATATTTTATTTTTCATTTATATATCTCATATCTCTTCTTTTTATGTTCCTCCTTTACTACTTTGTCATTAACTCAGTATTTTCCAACTTACTATTATAATCTCATTAATGAATTTTTTGAGGTATTTCCTTAGTGATTGCTCTATCTACATCTTAAGACCACAACAGCTTGCTTGCTTGGTTTGTTGACTGATTGATTGATTGCAGAACCGGGGATCGAACTCAGGACCTTGCACTTGCCAGGCAGGCAATTGTGCCCCTGTGCTATCTCCCCAGCCCCTCACAATAGCTTGAGATGTGCACCAGATCCATTTTCATGAAATGAAAAAACATCAGTCCTATGGAGCTCTATTCTTTCTGCCTTACTGTGGGATGGATGGATATATATATATATATATATATATATATATATATATATATATATAATCTATAAATGTTACTAGCCCAAAGTCTGTAGTTAAAATAATCCCTTTACATAATTTTATACATCTAAAAGAAACTATGGGAAGGAAGGAGAGCAAGTGCATAATTACAGCTTTGCTATATTAACCCTCTTACTCTTCACTGCTGAGTCTTTTCATGTGTTCCTATGGATCTGGCTACTGTCTGATATTAGCTCTCTAACCCTGACATCATTGCCTCACATGCCTCATCTGTGCCATTATTGACAAATGTTACATTTCTGTATGTTATGGGCCCTCAAGTACCTTGTATACATGTTGTTGTGCATGGTTGGATTTAAATTCAGTGAAGAAAAGAAATGAAACTTGAATTTCTGCTATTTTTATAATTCCCAAATCACCTTTACAGCTGTTCTTCGTTTTTGGTGTGGGTTGGAATTCCTGTGTGGAGTCCTTGGCTTTTATTCTGAAGCCCTCTTCTGGTCCTTTCTATGAGGCAAATCTGTGAGAGACACATTCTTTTAGTTTTTGATGATCTCTATTTTGTTTTCTGTTTGCAAAGATGGATGTAGGCTTATTGAATTTGGCTTATAAGAGGGGCATTTTGAATGTTATCCTCCAGCATCCAGCCTGCATTGTTCTGATGAGAAGGCAGCCCTTAGCCTTTTGTCCATAACTCTTTGGCTTTAAGTGTCTCATGTGAAAGCATGAGCCCTACCACTGAGCTCTACCCTAGCCACCAACAGTACTCAAGCTACAGTGAGTTTACTGTTCCTGTCAGCTTCTTCATCCTTCAGAACAATGCTTTCTGAGGAAGGTGTCAGGGTGTGCTGACACCAAAGGCTTCTTCCCTTCTGTCCTGTGTCCCCCTTTCTCTGGCATGCTTACTGGCCTACCAGTTAGTGTGCACCTCAAGTAGCAACCAGTCTCCCTCCAGGTGACTTTTTGTCACATGACAGTAAGCTGCGTCTGTCTGTAATCTCTGCTTCTCCGACATGGATCTCATTGGGTGTCTTAACTGTGTAGATTAATATCGTCTAATTCAGGAAATTTTGAGCCATTATTGCCTTGAAGTTTGTTCTACCACCTTCTCTCTTTGTGGCTCTCCCATTAGACCTATGTTGGGGTACTTAGTACCCCACATTTCCCTATGGCTCTCCTCATTTTCTTCCTTCTGTCTTCAAGTTTGTCAGTCCTTTCTCTTAGAAGTTCAGATTTACTCTTGAGCTCTGTAGTGAATTTTCAACTCAGTTATTTTACTTTTTTGACTTAGAAATTTCCATCTCATTTTTTTTCTCAGATTTTTCTTGATTGTCTTCTCTATTTGATATAACATTGTTAAAATATTCTTTTACTTCTTTAATTGGTGTTTAGGTTTCTTTTTTCTTTTTTTCTCATTGAACGTATTTACAGTGTTTTTTTTTTTTTTTCTGGGAAAATTAACATCTGTGTACCTTCATAGGCAGTTTCTGCTTCCTGCTGTTCTCCTGACACACAGGCTGTGCTTTCCTATTTCTTTTTATCTCCTGCAATATTGGAAAATGGATATTTTAGTTCTTATACTACAGAAACTGGCTATTGCTCCCTCAGTCTGGAGCTTACTGTACTTGGCTTGCTTGCTTCTAGGGGAACTGGCTTATTATGTATATAGAACACACACACACACACACACACCCCTAAATATCCAACACTCAAGACTAAAGGAGGAAAGGTTTATTTAGCTCAAGGTTTATGGAGTTTTCAGCCCACAGTTGGCAGGGTGGCACAGTAGAGGAACACAGCAGAGGAAAAACAGTGCATGGCAGGCAGAAGACTGCAAAAACAAGCAAGCAACCAATGGTGGCAACAGCAGGTTTTTTTCTGCCCTTTGTCCTATCTAGGCTGCTAAGCTTAGGATGGGTGCCACACCTATTGGTAGACTAGTTTAGTAATTATACACCCTTAATCCCAGCACCACACATTCTAGATCTAGTCACATCTGAAAAAGCCTCATTTATGAGTGAATGAGACCTTGGGGGAGCATGTAGACACAAGCCATAGCATTCTGCCCCTGCCCCCGCAAAGATTGATACACATCTTTTTATGCTAAAGGAATATAATCCATCTTTAAGAGTTGCCAAAGTCCTAGCAATTTCAGCATTGCTGAAAAGTCCCAATCCAAAGTCTCCTCTGAGATTTAAGGCAAACTTTTAGCTTCAAACACTTGTATGAATGAAAGTTAAACACTTACAACATGCAGTGACACAAGATAAGACACTTCCATTCTAAAAGGTACAAATAGGGTGAGAGAAAGGAATGGGACCAAGGCCAATCCAAAATTCAGCAGGGCAAACATTAAATCCTATAGACCCACATGCAGCATCCATGTCAGCCTGTGACAAGTTGTGAACTCCAAAGGGCTTAGGTGGCCCTGGCCATTCCTTGTGACACTTCTGGTGGTTGTAGTTCCCATGGATTCTCTTCAGACCTAGTCATGATGCTGTCATACAGAAACCCAGCTTTTGATGTGCAATGATGTAGCCACAGGAGGCATGATTTGATTTTCCAAGAAAAAACAGAAATCTCTAGTTGTTTGCAAAACACTCCTTCTTTTACAAAGTTCTAGTTAATGAGGAATAGAATGATGGAGGAGCTGTAGTCCCTGCTACTCAGATAGGTGAGGCAGAGGATTCTTAAGCCCAGAACGTTCAGGCCAGCCTGGGGAGCATAATGAGACCCTGTCTCAGGCAAACACACACACAAAATACACTCTAGTTTTTTTAGTTGGACTTTGTTTCTAAACCTTCTGTTATGGTTTGTGTCCAGTTGTCCACCCAAGTCCTCTTACAGTGATGGGATGGTGGACTTCTGGAGCTTGTGATTAATTCATGATCCAATGCTGGGATTATGGGTGTGGGTGCCACACCCAACCTGGGGTAGACAGTCAGCAGGCAATATAAGGAAAGGTGAGAGGCTTGCTCACTTCCACTGCTCCTCCCTTTTTGCTCTTGCTGTTTTGCTGTTTTCCACTGCTGTGAACTACTGCCCTCTGTCTTTTGCCACTCTATCTGGGAGCTGGCTGATTATGAACTAAAACCTCTACAAACTCTGAGTTAAATACCTCTTTCTTTCCTTAATTTTGGGCCTCAGGTATTTTGTCTCAGCACCAAGAGAGAAGTAATGGAGACACCTTTTGTAGTGTTGCCTATGTTCCCTGGCTTGTGGAGTGGAGGCTTCACCTAGTGTACTCCCAGGGAGAGGATGGGAAGCGGGACAGGATCATGGAGTTCAGAGCCTCTGGGCAATGCTATGCCTGCCACGGGAGAATGCATCCCTTCACCACTGGAGAACAGTGTGTGTGTGAGGGCCAGCTTGAGAAGGCCACACACCTGCCCCCAGGGGGGATGTCCTATAAGCTTTTACTTCCTTTTGAGGCAAGGGTCTCACTGTTTCCAGGCTGGTTAAACAGCCTTCCTGCTTTAGTCTCCTGAGTAGCTAGGACTGCCGATGTGTGCCACTGCCCTGGCTCCTATAGTGATGGAGACCACTATGAAACAGCCGTAGTGTGTTCAGGATTCAGGTCTCTGTGTGGGTACCAGCTGTTGGGTTAATATTATCCCTGAGTTATTGTGGACTGATCAGAACTACAGTCTCCAAAATGAGTAGATGGTGAAGGCTAAATAAAAGAGACAAACGAATGATTTTAGGGCTCCAAACTATTCGAGATTCTCAGAGGCTAAGATAGAGATCTTCTCTGGGCAGTCTGTATTTATTTAGCTATCAAATAAGGGAAAAGAATACTGAAGAAAGGAAAATGTCTCCAGGGTGTCTCCAAGTAAGACATTGTGTTAATTTAGGAGAACTGTGTTATCTCCAGGAAGATTTCCACTCAGGAGTGAGATGCCTGCAGCTATAGTCTTTAGTTAATTGAGGTTGAGGCCGGGTGTACTTAGGGAACTAGGCCTCAACCTGTCCCTTGAGGTATCTGGCGTCACAGGCCACTACAGGCCTCAGTTAATCTCAGGACCAGTAACACATAGAGAACACTTACTATAAGCCCACTGCCCATCTCCAGACAGAGGACCTAGGCTTTTGGCAGGCTTATAAGTAAGCATGAAAAGCCAATTGTTTAATATGAATCCTGTTCAGAGCCACCTTGTAGTATTCTCCATTGCTCAGGATTTTTATTCCCTTTGTGAAAGAAGTAATTCCCCAGCCATTCTACCTATTGCCAGGTGAGGAATATGCCTTGTCAAGCCCTTGATAGTAAAAGGAAAACCTTCAGTTGTGACTCTGAGTGCTAAAAATGTGCTCTGTTTTGCTGCCCTTCTAGAGTTCAATCACAACACCTGTGTTATTGATGAGTCATTCAGGTTAGGAAAAATATGAATGTCTCTGGTAATACCTCATTGATCCAATGCAGGACAACTTAACTAAGCCCCATGGGCAGACCTGTGTCTGAAGAGAGACACTTGTCCAGGCCTAGGAGTCAGCAGGCCTGGGCTGCCTCTGTAGGTAGCCAGCAGCTCTTCAAGCAGAAGCCAGGACACCTATTAGAAGGGTCAAGGTGAGAGTCCAGCACTAAAACTGAATTCCTCTAGAAGAGCTTTGAGCCCCTGTCCAGTCCAAAAACCGTGCCATTCTAGATTACTTCTGGATTTTCAACAGAGACAGATGCCATGACCCCATGTAACACACAGCCAAGGCAGAGCTGTTGCAGTTCTCCGTTTGTATGTACTGTGGACATGTCACTGTTCCATCCACATTGCCTTTGTGGGCTCTTGTTGAATGGGACAAAGTGCCCCAGGCATGTGTGGCCTTTGGACTAGAAGGGCTCTGTGCTCATTGGCACCTGGCCCCCAAGAACTGCTTCTGACCCAAAGATCCCAGCTGACCACCAGCTTTTGCTTCCTCCTATCCAGGGCTTATGGCAGAGCCCCACAACTCAAGTTGCAACCCGGTCCCATAACCCCCAAGCAGGATTTTAGACAGTGTTGATAATCTGTGATGGGTCCTTGCAGCTCCTTCAGAGAGCTGCTTCTGAAGGACACATTCACACATTCTTTTGGCATTTTCCAGCTGCTAATTAGCCACATTCTCATTTCCCTTAATCACAGACAAGAAAGCCCACAGCCGTTCCTCACTCTGCTCCTAGAAAATGCTTCCTTCTTCCTTACTGATGCACATTTGGGGCACAAGAATGTCCCCTAGGTGTACATACTTCCTGGCAGTGTCTCCGCAAGACAAATGTGTGTCACACAACAGGGCTTTGGTGGCACGCTTTATGCTCACACAATGCACTGGGCTGTGTGGGGCTGTGATTATTTCTGCGTGCAAAGGTGCCTTTATTTCATTTTTGGCTAGCTGGCACAGAGGGGTATTTACCTGATTTAAACCTACAGCTTGTATCTTCTCAACAATTCCCTGCATTTCAAAATGAGTGCTCTGAGCAGAGCCTGCATCATTGTTAGAGCAATGGGAAGGAAGTGGCCCACTGCACTGAGCTCTTAACACTTCCAGCCAGCGTGATGGTTCAGCAACCCCCCTTGGCCTGCCGTGCACCAGGCGCTGTGCTGGGTGCCAGGGCTACAGCAGGGACCAGAACTGTCCTGGTTCTGTGATGGATGGCATCATAGTGTTGTTGAGCATCTATGTAGGTGCTTTGGGAGTGAGGCCTATGGGAGGTGGTGTCTGTGAGGCTTTGTCCGTGAGCTTGCATGCAGTGTGTCTGTGAGCCTGGCCTGTGGCTAATGGTGCATGCCCCCAGCTGCACCCTCAAGGGTCCAGAGCTGGCCCTCCTTCGTGCCTTGATTTTGTGCAAGCTCCATCATTCCCTGTGGTCTGTGAGGGCCGGGCACCCTGGGCACAGTCTGACCTTCTTGCAGGCAGTGCAGGGCTTACCACACAACATGGCCAAACCCCCCCAGAGGAAATGGAAGCCAATGGCTCCAGTTAGATTCAGAAATACTGGTAGGATCTTCACTCCTTTCCAGAGCACCTGTATCAGGAGACAAGTCTGAGGTGTGATCAGAGCCCAGGGAGCAAGGGAGCTGGGAGGATGCAGTCAGACCCTCGGGCCTGGTGAGCGCCTCCGGGTGTTGCAGCTTCTTAATGAGCAGCAGCGCACTTGCTCTCTACCAGCCGATGACAGGATTCTCCCTTGGGCTTAGTTACTGCTGACGTTCTCAGGTGGCACCTTCAACACTTAGAAATCAGGATTTGTTCTTGGCACAGGCCCCGCCTGCTCTCCCACTCAAGAAGGCATTCTTGTCATTCTTTCCAAGAAGCATCTGGGCCCCAGACAGATGGCTGGAGGAGCAGGGCAGTGTGGGCCACTTGTGCAGTCCAGTCAGGCTCACGCCATTTTGCCACCAGCTGGCAGGCACACCTTTGGTTCCTCATATGCAGCTTCTGTCTCCTGAGTGGCCTCTAGAGCCCCCAGAGCACCTTGAGGAGGCTAAGGGAGCTGGTGTGCACCAGGATGTGGGGTAGGCCAGGCCTTCCTTCGACTGCAGCTTGACGCCTTCCCCCATTTCTGTCATCCAGAGGTGGCAAGACGTCCTTCCTCTGGGAAATGGAGTGGAAGAACAATTGATTTCCCCACCGCCATTTTATGGCTGTGCTTAAAAAATGCAAAATGGTCCCTTGGTAGGAGGGGGCCTTTTCCTGCCTTCTCCTGTGTGGGTCTGGTAGCAATGTGTGCTCTGTAATTTCCTTGCCTTGTGAAGGACGTGCTGGCTCCTGACAGTACCAGCTTCTGTGAGAGCATCAGATCAGGGCCTCACATTGTGTTCTCAGAGAAAGCTCTGCTCCTCCCTGTAATTTTGCAGTGGGCTTCCTCTGGAGGAAATGTAATAACCATTCTCAGCAAACTCAGGCATCTGGTGGCTCCCTGACTACTGCTTGGCCTCCATTTAATACCAAGCTGGCAAGTACAGCAACAACTCAGATCCTGTCCCTTTCATTTTGAAGCATAAGTGTGGCGCTCACCCCACGGTCTGGGCAGATCTACTGGAAGCTGTCTTAGGAAATGGCCCACACGTGCCTTGTCTGTGTGGCTGTGCCCCTGAGCTCCGTTATGCTGGCTGTTGGCAGCTGGGCTCAGCTTACCAGTCCTGTGTGCCTTCATCTTCCCATGGGCATGGGCCTTGCTTGCTAGCGCCATTCTCTGCTGTCTCCTTTGCCTCCTCCCTTGCTAGGTGGTTCTGTTGCAGTTGTTTAAAATACCCAGCCATGTTCCCCCAGTGGAGAATGTGGTAGAGGAAGCCCCAGACTGGGAGCCAGGCAACCTGTGCCTGGTCACCAGCACTATCCTTTCAAAGCCCTGTTCCTATCACATCATGTTGGGCTCAGTTTCTCCATCTGCCCATCAAAGGAATTGGGTGAGAATCAGTACTTCCCAAATGGAGTAGGGCCTGTAGTCTTTGCAGAGCTTTTATGGAATTTCCAAGTCCTTATTAACTAAGCTAGTTTTGCTCTCTGTGATGCAGCCAGGCAGACTGAAGCAACATCGAGTTTCTGTAATTTATCAGAATTCCTCAGAGCCATGACCCTTTATCTAATCAAAGCACAGGCACAGGGGGCTGGGCTGTGTGGATACGCGGCTCCCTCTTGAGGCTACCATGGGCTGAGGACTGCCCAAAGGTGAAGGGTGAACATAAGAGATGCTGGCATCCAGACTGAATTATAAGTGACAGTGGTCACTAGGAGGGTGAGGGAAATCACCTAAAGGTTCAGTTGGAGCCATCAGGTTAGGCTGGGACAAGAGGAGTGCCCACACCATTATTTTTAAGTGCTCTTGCCTTGCATATGCTAGGCAAGAGTTGTACCACTGAACTGTACCCTGGGTCCAAGAATCCCAGGCTTTACCTCAAGGCCATGAGGAGGCAGGCAGCAGCTCACAAGGCCAATGTGGTGGAGCTTGAGGGACATGGGGCAGTATGCTGTAGGGACACTGCAACAGGAGGCCTGTGCCTGGCTCTGTGCTGAGCACTGGGAGCTGCTGAAGAGCTTTAGCCCAGGTGTGAAACTGTCATAGTGTTTCCTTTGAGTCCTCAATGGATTTTTACAGGTTCCTGATGCTCAAAATGTAGCTGGGCATATAATAAACTGCTCACTGTATGCTTCCTCCTCCTTGCCCTGCTCATCTCCCCCCACATACGACGTTGTAGATTGCAAGCAACAATGCCATGCGCATGTGTGCGACAGCCTGCGTGCACCCTCACAGCCTCCTGACTTGTCCCTGCTCGCCCAGCATGGAAAACTGTCCCGGTGAAATGCATGCCCAGGCGATAGGATAAGTGACAACAAACCTGTGCAGAACAGAGAAACATGCAGATGCCCCTTTGCTTCTTTCCATAAAATGTATGGTTAGATCAGTGCTGACTCTGTGTTTATATTCCCAGCTCAGCTGCCTGGTCCGAGTTGGACTTTGGGGCAGGACTGTCCTTGGCCTCGTAATCCTTGGTGATGAGTCCGGGCACTGCTCAAGGCTCCTGAGCAGACAAGTATGCTGCAACTCTGTGACCCAGCCCCTCCTACCTTGCAGGTGCACCCTTTGCTCCCGGGTTCTGCAACTGTCATGATCCACGACTTGTGCCTGGCCTTCTCATCCCCTGCAAAGGCTGTCATTCACGTCTCAGACATTCAGGAGCTGTACGTCCGAGTGGTTGACAAGGTCGGTAGAAGCTTCCTGACTCGATCCCTGTGCTGATCCATAGAAACTAAAAAAAGCCCCATGGCTGTGACTGTGCTGTCCTCGTGGCCATTGCTGTTTGTCCTGGTTTTGTGCTGTGTGGCGGGTGCAGCATTGTGTTTGTCCTCGTCCCAGTTGACACCCATTAGGTTTGGCAGTAAATTCTGCTCCAGGTTGGCTCTCCATTGGCCTTGATGTAGGAATTTGTGTTTTCTAGCTCAAGGTGGTGACTGCATAGCCAGGCATGCACCTTGCAAAGCAGGAAGTTTTCCCCCAGAATACAGGAGCTGGATCCTCTGGTATTTCAGTGGCAAATGAATAAAACTCACTAATTCTAAGTTCTCTTACAAAATGGATAAAGAGTAGATGCAGGTTTTTCTTCATTGTAAACAGGTAAGGGTTTTTTTTTTTTTTTTTAGTGACTCCAAATAGCTGAGCTAAGTGAAGCCAGGCTTCCAGAGTGCTGCTGTCAGTTTCATGCTTTTCTAAGTAGATGTAGTGGTTGGTAATGAATAGGGGAACATTCATGCAGTTTAATCCTCAGCTATGGTGTATTATTAGCTAGGAAGTATTTTCTTACCTAATTTCAAATATTCCTCCAGTTGTCCTATTTTCTTACCCAATTCTCTGTTTTTGTTAAGCTTTTCTGTTCTCTACTTGCTGCAGGTGTGAGCTGTTGGGTTGGTGAGCATGTATTGAGCTCCTTCTGTGTGCCTATTGCTGTTCTAAGCACTGTATCTCCCTAATTAGATTCTTAGTTTGTTATGAATAGGAAATAGAATCTGTGCTTCTCCGGACCCTGACCCTGGTGCATAGCAAGCATCTGATTGCTTTTTGTCCATTGGCTGCCCGAGTCCAGAGGTCATACTGGGTGACTCCCCAAGTTCTCAGGTCCCTAGGTTTGAGGTCAGCAAAGCTGGCATAGTGTCATGGGTGCCACAGTTGGGGAGCTAGGTGGAGCCAGGCATTTCCTCTGAAGAAATGCCACCCCAGCCTCTGTCCCTCATGTCACAGGTAGAGATTGGGAAAACAGTCAAGGCTTATGTCCGTGTGCTGGACTCTTACAAGAAACCTTTTCTGGCCAAGTACTTTGCCTTCATGGACTTGAAGATTCGAGCAGCCTCCCAGATTGTCACGCTAGTGTGAGTTTCACCAGGGGTTGGGGAGGACACCTTGGGGACACCTTGGGCCCTGCCCAAGGAGGGATCCCAGTGCTCCCATTCATTCCAGGGCCCTTGATGAAGCCCTTGACGACTACACGGTTGCATTCCTTGTGCACGGCGTGGCCATTGGCCAGACTAGTCTGACTGCCAGTGTGACTGATAAAGCTGGGCAGAGGATCACCTCAGCCCCACAACAGATTGAGGTAACATGGGTTCTTCCTGGTGGGGGAAGGGTATGCCTTTGTGATGGGCTGGGAGCATTAGCAGTCCAGGAAGCCATCACGGAGAGCCTGCCCTGGCCTTGTTTCAGCCATAGGGTCTGAGGGCAGCACCATGAGGAACAAGGTAGGAGGTCTCTGTGGTAGGAGGTCTGTGAGGCTCTGAGGAGGGGTGAGGTTTATCCTACAGCCAGGGCACAGGCAGGGCTATTACTGGGAAACATGACCGAGGAGGGGTGCCAGGCACATATTGGGTTGCGAATGGGAAAACTCAGCTGTCTGTTCCAGTGCTTAGGCTGGGTACTTGGAGGACAGTGGGTAGCAGCCATGTGGGATATGCAAGCAGAGGGTACTCAAAGTCAACTCCTGATACAGGCAGTTTCTGCATGAGGCAAGCTCTGAGGTCCCCATGGTCTCTGTGTGTGACATGAGCCCGTCTCATGTCATTCATTAGGTTTTTGAGATCACTGCACTGTAGCCAGAGCCCAGGGCCAGGAATCCCTGCTCCAGTGCCTCCATTAGCAGCAGCCTGGGACTGGTTCCTGCCTGCCTCCATGGCGGGCCTGGACTGAGATAGCCCTGGCTAGCTTTCTTAATCTGTGTTCCCAAACTAGAGGAGACAGTTGTGTCTCCAGATGGAAGAGTACCTTCCTCCTACTGTGTAAAGGAATTCATCTTCAGCTATAAATAGTACAGCCTGCTAAACCACTCCTCGGGCATACAGCAGCTGCACCGCCACGCACAACAGCACTCGGGAGGGATGCCTGGGAAGGATGCACTCTCTGCCCTGCACAGAGCTAGTGCCCTCACATCCCTGTCCACTCCAGCTGCTCCCTTTCTGGTCAGAAAAGGACCCTGAAGAAGGGCACTGTTTGAAGTCATTTTATCTCACTAGCACTTTGGAGATACTGACAGAAGCAACATTGGGAAGAGGAGTAAGGAGACTGTCGAATGCAAGGGCATCATAAACATGGATATGCACCAGCATGACCTCAAAGACTTGTCAGGTCCCTGACCCCAGGGCCCACTTCTTGCTCTGGATATCTTGCTTGGGCCAGAGTGTGCGTTCCTAGCAAGTCCCCAGCAATACCAATGCTGCTGGCTGCCAACCCCACTTTGAGAACTGCTGCTTAGATCAATACCTTCAATGAAATAAAGGCCCTAATTTCCATGAGATTTCACATTTGGTGTAATGAGGCCCAGTTGCGAATAGCAGCACATGTCTCGGAGCACACAGCCTTAGCTGACAGGGCAGAGTCCAGACCAGGCCAAGAGTAGCTCAGGAGCTACCTAAACTCCTTGTCTGCCCCTCCTGAGGAATGCTGAGTATTCTGTGTATGTGGCTGGCCCCAGCTTGAGCCCTCAGGCCCTCTTTCTGTCTCCACCTTAGGTCTTCCCCCCATTCCGATTGATGCCCAGGAAGGTGACGCTGATTATCGGGGCCGTGATGCAGGTGGGTGCTCAGGGCCTTGTCCTGTCCATCTCATTCTGTGCCCCTGCCAGGCCCCAGGGATGCTGCCTCCAGGACCCTGTTCTGGCCACATGACAGGTGGGTGGGTGGAAATGGACATAGGTGATAACAGTCACCATGATTCTCACCCTCAGATCTCCTCAGAGGGCGGCCCACAGCCCCAGTCCAACATCCTCTTCTCCATCAGCAATGAGAGCATCGCGGTTGTGGGTGGCACTGGGCTTGTGCAAGGACTGTCTGTTGGCAATGGCACCGTGTCAGGAGTCGTGCAAGCCGTGGACGCAGAGACCGGCAAGGTCATTGTCATCTCTCAGGTATCAAATGCACTGCCAGGGCTTGGCCCCCTTCAAATCCTCCCTGGAGTAGAAATCTCCAGGGTGGGCACCCTGGGTTCTAGACCACTGGTTTCAGTGTGGCCATGGGTACAGCAGGTGCAGGAGCCCTGCTCTTGGGCTCTACCTCCTGAGGAGCTTCTTGGAGGGTCCTGGTCCTTCCCTTGGGGTCTGTAGTCTCCTTGCCTGCGTCCCTTGCCAAGGGCAGCCTGAGCTTTCCCTTCACCAGGCTGGGTCTCCCCATGTTTCTAGCTGCATCACACAGAACACAGCCTGCAGGTCCCCACCCAAGATGCCCAGATGGCAACTGTGGTGCAGACAGATAGTTTGCATTCACCTCCCCCATCCTCGGAGAACCCTCGTGTGTTTTGCTGCCATCCACTCTGCCTAGGAGTTATATAAGAAACTAGGCAGCGGCCATGGCCACTACGGCACACTCTGGGACATCAGAGCACTGGGCCCTTGGCACCTTTTTTTCTTTGGGGGTTCGAGTGGGAAGAGAAGAGGAACTATAGATGGCCATGCTGTGTGTGTATAACAGAGGTGTGCACCGTCAGTATGGATAACTACAAGCCAAAGTTTTTTCAGACCTGGGTTTATATTTCAGGGGAGAAAGAAAACCCGAGTTACCCACAAATGTGTTTTGCTCCACTGGAGGCTAAGTTGGCACCCAGTTTCTTTGCCCACATGGGATCATTTCTGGATTCCTTTCTTCTTCACTGGGAGCTGGGGGGCCAAGTTGGAGCGGCCTTCTTCACGGGAGGGGTCTCTCTACCCTCGTTGGTGCAGAGGTACCTGTTTCTGTTCTTTCCCAGGGTGGGCACTCTTTGGTCTCAGATCCCCAGCAAGAGTGAGAGATGAGAAGCACAGGGCATGTGGGTCCCCGACATCTCAGCCCTCCATGATGACAGGGACGTGGCAGGGACTCCACTTTGCGGTGCTCTCACCACACTGGAAGCTGACCTGTTAAGGCCAGAGCCGGGCGCTCTCAGTGCCGCTGTGGACAAGTGCCTTTCAGCTGTCTGTGGTTCCCGCTCCTCATCTACCCAGGAGGGCTCTGCCTCAGAGCATCTGAGCACAGTGCTTACAGGCGCTGGGCGAGTGTGCTGCCCAGGGCTGACTTTGATCCCACCCAGGGTTCACTGCTGACTCCTTTCGCAGAAGTTCCAGCACTGCCCTTCAAGTGTCCCGGTTAAGCCACAAAGGCTTTTGAAGTGGCTGGGCTGGATGCCACGATTTCTGTGTATTGATGTTGCAAAGACAGTGCAAAAGCATCAAGCATGGGACTCTGTCCTAGTGGTGTGGAGAGTGCAAACAGGTGGTCCGGAGAGTACAGTGCAGGAGCCCTGGAAACCCTGCTTCCTTCACCTAAAAGAAAGGATTTGGCCTTCAGGAACTGGCTTATCTTCTTCCTCCCTGGGGTCCAGGTGGCCAGAAGGTCAGGCAGCAAGAAATTGAGCCAGAGGTGCCCAGCTTGAGCTCCCAGTGACCTTCTCTGCTCTTCATGTCTGACTTTGCTGGGTCCTGGTGAGGGCTGGAGAAGGTCCTGTGGTTCTCAGCAGCATAAGGACTACCAGCTGAGTCTGAGAAGCCAGGCAGGTGCATGCCCATACTGAGCATGTGATTCTGAGGTTGCTGGTGCCATGGTCTAGAACCAAGAGTGGCCATGGAGGGAAGGAGGCAGAGCCTTGAGAGGAACAGAGGGCGGGAAGGGAAGAGATGCTCACCAGGTACCTGTGAGTGCCAGGCATTTGCCCCAGCCCTAGGCCCAAAGACAAGCTTGGTGTGCACCCAAGTTGGCAAGGTGAAAGAGTTTCAGTAGCCCAAGTTCAGCACATGTGAGCAGCACTATGGAGAACCCAAAACAGGTAGTCTCTGATCAGACTAATAGTCAGTGGTCAGTATAAAGGACGGTAGCAAGAAGATCCGAGAATGAGCCCAGTGGTGCTACCCAACCTGAGAAGAGCAGATGTGGGTCTCTGTGCTGGGTCCACTGTGCTGACCTAATTGGGCAGCTGGGTCAGTTGGGCCTACACATCACAGAGCAGTAGGGGCTGTTTGACAGGACAGGCCATGCCCAGAGCAGATGGGCATGTCAGGGGACAGTCCATAGCTGTTGCCCTCAAGCCTTCAGCTCTGACCAAAAGCCCCAACCTCCCCAGCCAGCCTGACCCTGGGTCTGTTGTTCTAGGACCTCGTGGAGGTAGAGGTGCTACAGCTCCAGGCAGTGAGGATCCGGGCTCCCATCACACGCATGCGGACAGGCACGCAGGTGAGACAGGAGCATGGGCACTGGGGATTTTAGGTTTTAGGCTCCCAGCCTGCCTTGCAACGAGCCACTCAGAATGCACGGTTCCCTATGTGAGACATTTCTTCCTCTGTAGAACCACTGTTCATCTCTCCGCTCTGCTCAGGCCCTGCTCCTCCATATGTGGTGGTGCCTCTGAGGCTTCTCCTGGAGGCCTGGTGTTCATTCCCTTGATTCCATCTTAACATCCTTCCAGCCAGTGCCCACAGCCACCTCCTATGCCAGGGGAGCTGTGGCACAGGTGGGCTGTGCTGCTGCAGGTGGCCACAGACACCCCAGAGCTGCAGGGCGTTGGTTCAGAACTGGGTCCTGGCACATACAAGCCACAGCAGGGCAGAAGCAGGGTGCATGGTGCTGGACCTGCTGCTGGCTGGGCTGTGGGTGTGCTGTCAGAAGTTTTTGCACCAGCATCCTGTGTGAAGCAGTAGGAAGCTTCCTAAGGGAGAAGCGTTCCCAGTGCCAGAACTGCTGGTGGTTACCAGGCCTGGCTTCTGCCCTAGATGCCTGTCTATGTCATGGGGATCACCAACAGCCAGAGTCCCTTCTCGTTCGGAAACGCTGTGCCAGGCCTGACTTTCCACTGGTCTGTCACCAAGCGGGATATCCTGGACCTCCGAGGGCGCTACCATGAGGTAACCACCCTGCCAGACCCCCACATCCCCTAGCACAGGCTGCCTTCCTACCATATCATCTCACAGGGCCTTGGTGCCCCACACACATGCTCCCCGGCCTGTCTGTCTGGCTTCTCCCTCAGTGCAGTGGGATGCCTTCCTCTCTCCAACAAGCACTGCAGGTGGGTTCATAGGGGTGGGTGACTCTGCCCCGCTGCTATAACAGTACCTGGGCAGGCTGCCTTGTGAAGATAAGAGGTTTCTGGGCTCAGTTTTGGAGACTGAGGAGCATGATGCCAGCTCATTATGGTCCCAGGTGGGAGCATGTGTGAAAGCAGCAGTCACTGTAGGCTGGAGGAAGAGAGCAGGGAGGGAGGAACCTTACTCTTGATATCAGCCCACTCTCACGAGGACTCACCCAGTCCCCACAAGTTCCTGAAGGTCCCAGGGCCTGTCTGCAGCTGCTGACCCCTTCCTGAGTGAAACTCTGCCATCGTGGAGGTTCACATTTCACCCTGCAGGCAAAGTCCCCTTCTGCTATGGCATCTCAGGCCTCAGCTGGAAGGCAGGCAAGCCTTCATTGCTGGCTTTGTCCTCACCGAGGTCAGTGTGGCCACTATGGACTGTGACTGCCCTCCTGGGAACAGAGCGAGCCAAGGACAGGATTTCCTTAAGGTGTCTCTGAGTGCATTATACAGGACAACCTCATGCTCCTCCCTCAGTTGGGCCCAGGTCTTGGCCCTAGTACTGGGGACTTCCCACATGTTCATTTAGGACAATAGCCATGTGACTCACTACAGATATCTTGAAATAGCAGGCTTTGCTTGGAAACTCCATGGAGACCTGGTCCCTCTGGGTGTCAGGGCTCTTAAGGACCTGAGCTCCCCAGGGTAAATAGAAGGACTTCCACACTCCCATACCCACACTTGGGGAATGGTGATATGCCCTGCTGGGGTGATGGCTACATGTGCCACTGGGCGTTTGCACGGGGCACAGGCCTCAAAACCTGAGCACTGGGAAATTGGGGGCCCTGTCTCCACCTGTCTGCCCCTTTGGGGTATAGGATCTTGGGTCTTTCTCCTGCAACAACATATCTGATGTCTTCCCCAGGCGTCCATTCGACTCCCATCACAGTACAACTTTGCCATGGCTGTGCATGCCCGGGTGAGAGGCCGGACTGGGCTTCGGGTAGTGGTCAGGGCCCAGGAGCCCAGGGCTGGACAGCTGCAGAGCCTTGCCAGAGAGCTGTCGGATGAGATCCAAATCCAGGTAAAAACAAGTCTAAATCCAGAGGAGCATGCTTGCGAGCAGGCATAGGAGCCAGGGGCTCAATCCCCAGGCCCGCATGCCAGCCTGCCCGCCAGCCTGCCCTTGGGGCATGCTGAATCAGCAGTTGAGACTGGGCGTGGCGGCATGCACCTGTAATTCCAGCTCTTGGGAGGCTGTAAACAGGAGGATCACTATGGGTCTAATCTAGTAGTGAGACTCTGAACATCCTGCAGATCCTTCCCTAAAAAATACAAAAGAAAAAAGTAAAAAATCCAGGGGAGCAGCAGCCACTTGAAAGGGGGAAAATGGTACATGCAGGCCCCCTCTCCTTCCTGATCCCCAACACTCCTTACACTGGCCCCCAAGCTGGGACCTCAGATGCTGTTTTGAAGGATCTCCCTCCTCCCATCTGCAAGGGAGAATCAAAGAATTCAGCCAAATGTGGGGGTCTTGGTTACTTTTCTCTCATTTCTGAGACAAAATATCTGATGCCCAAAAGGTTTATTTAGCTCACAGTTTGTGGAGGTTTCAGTCATAATCATAATCACCTAGCTCCAAAGGCAGGGTGGTATGGCAGAGGGCAACAGTACAAGGCAGCAGAAGACAGCAAAAGTAGCAGAGCAAAGGAGCAGGGAGCGAACCTGTTTTCCTCCCTTATATTGTAAGCAGGTTGCCTGCTCCTGGATGAGTCTGGCATTCACACCACCTCCCTGCCCTCCTCTGGCATAGGCAGAGAGATGCTTACAAAGTGAGGACCCTGGCCCCATGCTGAGCCACTTAGTTAAACCTCTAAACTTCTCAAATTGGCACAATTAATCTGCGTTACATCCTGGGAGCTTAAACAGCCACCCAAGGGCATGTCCTCTACATTCCAGGATGCAGAACGGCTTAGTTACTTAGGTTAAATATCTAAATGTCTCAAGGTGATACAATGTCTCAGCCATTACATGTGGAGAGCAAGAGAGTGGACAGAGAGCAATTGCATGTAGTCCTGGGGAGCCCAGAGATAGGCTACGAGAACCAAGACAGGTTCTTACCTGGCAGATTGGCCAGGTAAGAGGCACAAATAGCAATGGCTTTGATCTGAGCCTGTGTTCAGGGCTGTGCCTTGAAGATGGGAAGAAGCTGGGGCTCCTTGTGCCTGACTCGTGCCAGTTCTTTCCTGACCTGCACTTGTGGAGCTTGGCTGGAGCTTGACAGTTCTCCGACCCAGAGCCAGCTGGCCCCACAGGTCCCGCCAACCAGCATCCCCTGCCAAGAAGATGGCCCTGTGGGCTCTCAGTAGAGCAGAGGAATTAGTAAATTGGTCCCCAAAACCAGTTCGAGCTTCTAGAACTTTTTTTTTTTTTCCTCACTGGACCTTGAAATCTCTGAGCATCCCTCAATGCTTGGGTCCTGTACTGCAGAGGAAAAGAGATCTGTAAAGCATCAGAAGAAAAAAGTGCCCTGCTCAAGAAGAAATACAGCAGCTCCTCACTTATCGCCGACATTGCCCCCACGATAAATGAACATCAGTGAAGTAGCAACTTTATATTTCCTCTTAGTGTTTATATATATTTTAAGGCTTTATAAACCTTTCCCACACTTTTAAAGTTACAATGTTCTTGGCCATTTTCTAAACTCATAATCTACGTAATTTTAATGTATATACTGTACAGTACTGCAAAATCCTATGATATAGTGAAAAACCTGCGATAAATAATTTAAATTAATATATTTTGAAAACCTGTGAAATAGTGAGTCCATGAAAGTTGAACCACTACTGCAGACAGCCAGGCAAAGTGGCACAGCCTGGAAGCCAGGCTGCTCAGGGGCCTAAAGAAGGACAATTGTAAGTTGAGGCAAGCTTGGGCAATTCAGTAAGACTATCTCAAACTAAAAAGTGAGAGGGCTGAGTTCCATCCTTAGCAACAGAAGGGAAAGCTGAAGGGAGGCTCCTCCTCCTCTCCCTCCTCCTTCCTCCTCTTCCTCTTATAGCCTTGGAGCTAGGGATGGATCCCTTGTGCATACTGGGCAAGCAGTATCACACCGAGCCATACCCAGCCACAATAAAATGTCTCTTAAAATAAGCATATGACACATCAGGGCCAGGGAAGCAGATTTGCACAGACAGAAATGCTCATCTGCCCACTGTCTCACCTGTCTGTGCAGGCATGCATGTGCAGACACTTACAGACATCTAAACAGACACAGAAAAGCTAGCGGCACACATTTATTCACACACAGAAACATGCACACCCACAGAGAGACACAGATAGTCATACATAGATACATACATGTACAGCTATGTATTCTTTCCCCTTAAAAATAACACAAATTACAGCGGCTGTCCAAGAATGCAAGGCAGCTTCTGGTTTCTTCAGTCACAGTTGGGCCTCTGCAGTTCTGTGTCTCAGTTTCCCTGTGGACAGGTGGAATCTGAGGAAATCAGAAAGCAGGGAAACTGGGTCCCACCCCCAGATTTGGCTCACTCTAGCTATCAAACCTATTGTAATTAGCTGCCAGTATTTAAAAATAGGAAGATCCCATGTGAAAATCAGTGGCCAGCTTGCCCCAGAAACATGGTGTTTTGCCCTGTGGTAGAATTGTTTGCCCTTTGGCAGTGCCCCTGCCACTCCCCCTCATCCACCTGATGGTGAAGTAGTGCCACTTGCCATCTCCCATGGTGCTTACACTATTGCTTTCCTGAAATAGGAAAGGAAGCTAAGCCATTTTCATCTAAAGAGGGCAGCCAAGCAATACATGTTTAAGACATAGGAGGCAACCTGTTTGTGACCATGTCTGTGCTCTACCATCCATGTCTTGGCCAAAGTTGGCCAGGCCACTGTACTCTGCATGACACCTGCCTAGAAGAAGGTGGCCCTTGACACCAAAATCCCAACCGGCTCTACCAGCTCAGGTCCCATGAGTCCCATCCCATCACTGTGGCTGTCAGGGCTCAGATGATTTACTTCAGACTCACCTTACAGATCAGAAAACAGCCTTCTCTATGTAGTTAGCTACCCAGGAACTGAGGGCCAGGACAGCCTACCAGTATTCCTTGCAAAGTCAGCAGTCAGCTCAGATGTCAGCACAGCTCAGATACTACTGAGTGCTTGTGCTCTAGGGATGGCGTACTACTCTGATGAGAAGTCAGTTGGGGAGTTCAGCACCTAGCGCCTGCTGCTCAGCAAGGAGTGAGCTGTGCATCACACTAAAGGCACAGTCGGGTGCCTTCACAGGTCCCTAGGCAGCAGTGGCCATGGTCAGAGAACTAAGAAGGGACCAGAGAGCCCAGCCCATGCTGTATCTGTGGGCACCAGAAGCTGTCAAGGGCTGTAGAGCAACTGAGAGTGACTGGATCAGATCGAGTCAGCATCACCTGGCTTGTTACCTGCTGGACCAAGATCATGGCCACCCCACTGATCCCAAAATCCCACAGAAGATTGCAAGGAGAGGAAATGAGATAGACTCGAGGAGGAGGAAGGGGCTATCTTTAGATGATGACATTGGCTGAGAGGATGTCTTGGTGACAGGAAAGGCAGAGGCCCTGGGGTGCTGTGCACCAACTCTCCATGCCCCTGTGCTGGAAGGAAGCATGCTCTAACTGGTGATGGAATGGCTGTGACCCTAGCTCTCCAGGCACATATGACCTGCCTGCTGTTTCTCATCACACCTGGCCCACTTGGAGGGCCAGCCTTCCCATGACACTTCCAACATGCGGCAGGTGCTAGGGACAATTTTTTTCTGATCCTCATCCCCCACCTGGCAAGAGCACAGGTGACAAGACTGCTTTCCTGGACAAGACTCTGGGTGTCACAAGAAATATGGCTCACCCTCTTTTCCAGGTGTTTGAAAAGCTGCGGCTGCTGAACCCTGAAATAGAAGCAGAACAAATATTAATGTCTCCCAATTCATTTATAAAGCTCCAGACAAACAGGTACGTGACTCAGCTGGTTTCCAGCGAGGTGGAAGAGCTGTGCTTGCATCCGACACCTCATCTGTCAAGGTGTCAGGAGCTGGGCTCTCAGGGAGGCTTTCTGGGCTTGGCTAGAATCGAGGCCTCAGCGCTCTTCCTCCTCCTACTGCTTGCTCTGCTCTTCCACAGCCCTTCTCTCAGGAGCCCCCTTCTCCCAGGGGCCGCCTTCCCTACCCTGCAACCCAGACACATTTTCCTGCTCCCTGCTGAAATGCAGTATCTTAAGGGATGTTGAATACCCAGCAGGAAGTGTTAAATGTTTGAAATGCCCTTGTGTTTCTAGGAGTTGCCACTCAAAAGTGTAGTCTATGAATTAGCAACTGCAGCTGCACCCAGAGCGAGTTGAAACACAAATCTGGGTTCCACCCCAAGCCCTCCCGCTGGCACTCAGAAGCACTTGACCAGAGGCTATGAGCCAGTTGCCACCTGGATCCCATGGGTTACCTTTCTCTAGATGACTTGTACCCTAGTGTAGTGGCCAGGCAGGGGCCTCCATGGGCGACACTACCTATTACTGATTGGGAAGCGCTCAGGGTTCATCCATCCAAGAAGCAGATGAATGCCTAATAATGTGCCAGGATCCAGGAGCAAAGATGAGCCATGTCAGGTGCTGCTGCAGGAGAGAGGACAGCAAGGAAGGGCTGCAAGAATGTGATGTGCAGCAGCCAAGCCCGAGCCTAACAGAGAACCTGAGGCATGAGCATGTTAGGGGAGAGGCTTGAACCGGGGCCCTGGGAGGAGGCATAGGAGCTCCTCAGGTTTTAAGGAGGGAGGTGGTAGGGGAAGAAGGTTGGGGGCAGAGAAACAACAGTTGCTGGAACTCAGAGAAAACTGGCCCTCACAACCAGAGGTCTGTTCTTTGTGTTCCTTAAGCATAAAATATTGTGTGGTTAGTCTCTGACACACTATATATACAGTTAGTTGTTTGAAAACCCCTTCCAAGAAGGTACAAGGTTCTTGTCCTGCTGCCAACTATACAGAATAGAATGCACTTCCTCTTTGTGGTTGAAGAAACTGAGGCAGAGAGGAGATAAGCACATAGCTGCTAGCAGGTTGCTTCAGGCCCATCTCGGAGTCCTGTTGCTTCAAAGCCCCATGTTCTCCCAACCATGCCAGGCTGCCCCACTGCAGTAAATTGAAAATCATGCACTGTAGAAACAAATGGTCTCTACTGTGTGTCTTGGGCACCAATGAAATCAATAGTCCTCCCAGACTTGTTCCCCATTGCCTACTCACTGTAGGAGCTTCTCTCAGAGGAGGGGGACACATGCTGTCCTTGGCACCGTGGATCTTTAGATTTGCTTTTTGCTGGGTGACTGATGGGGCTGCAGACGGTGGTGGCCCACAGGCTTATGTGCCATGGCCATGACTGATTTTCTGTCTCCAAAGAGCAGTCAGGAGCCACAGATGCCTGGCCCCCAGGCATAGAAGCCAGGCCATCTACGACAACAGCTCTGTCTTATTTCCCAAAGGGACGGCGCAGCTGCACTGAGCTACCTTGTCCTTGATGGGCCCGAGGGAGTCCCTGTGGTGCACATTGATGAGCGGGGCTTCCTGGTGTCCGGCACTGTAGTGGGGACGTCCACGATTGAAGTGACCGCCCAGGAGTCTTTTGGGGCCAACCAAACTATCATCATTGCTGTGAAGGTAGGATGTGTATTTTGCCCATTTGGATTCATAAAACTATAGTTCAGAAGTAACTTTCCTATCTCCAGTGGAGAAACTGCAGGAAGGAATTGATCTAAGCCCTGCATGGGGCAGAAATCCCAGCTGCATAGTGTTGGGCTGTCAGCTGACCCACTTGCCTCCATGATGCACAAGTTGCAGAGCTGGGGCTAGGCTCCTGACTGTCCCTGAGGGTCTACAACAGGGTTGGTTTTTGTTTTTCCATGCTAGGGATTGAACTCAGGGCCTTTGCATTGAGCTATATTCACAGCCCTTTTCATTTCTTATTTTTGAGACAGTGTCTCACTAAGTTGCCCAGGCTAGCATCAAACTGCAATCCTGCCTCAGCCTCCCAGAGTACTGGGATCACAAGCATGGTGATCTGTACACACCATGTGTACAAGCTAAGGCTTTTCTGAAGAACAAAGCCTTTCCTTTCCTGAAAACCCCAAAGACAATCTCCAAGTCCTCCCTAACACAAGTCCATGAGATCAGGCATCTTTCCTTGGGAAGAGCATTCCAGAAGGCCAGGCCCCTGCACAGGGGCGTCACCAGAGCAGTCCACTGTTCTCCAGGTGTCTCCAGTTTCTTACCTGAGAGTCTCCATGAGCCCTGTCCTGCACACCCACAACAAGGAGGCCCTGACAGCCTTGCCAATGGGGATGACTGTGACCTTCACCGCCCACTTTCATGACAACTTTGGAGACATCTTCCATGCTCACAATTCTATCCTCAACTTTGCCACTAACAGGTAGGGTATGGGTGACATCCCTTCCTTACTCAAAGTCCTCTGTGAGCTGGGCCCAGTTGCATAGGCTCAGAGAGGTCAGGCCATTTGCTCAGGTCCACACAGCCAGGAAATAGGGGTGTGTTGGAGTGTCGGGTCCAGGACAATTCCAAGTGTAGCTTCTGTAGGCTGAAGACTAGCCACAGCCTAGGTCTGAGATAAGGAGAAATGGGACCATCTCCACAGGAAGGCAGTGGCCGTAGCTGCTACGTGGCCCACCAGACATCCTGCCCTAGGTCCCCTTGGTAGCTGGCAGTGCACATTTCCAGGGCCCTGCAATCTGAGCAAGTCTAACACTGAGAACCACTACCTGCCAAGTCCACTGACCAGTTCAGAGGGGACAGATCACAAGGGGGAGACCACATCCAGATGTTGGTGGCTATTCCTTCCCAGGGGACCTGCTACTAATGTGTCACTGTGTGGGTGGGCCCATCAAAGGACAGCACAGTGGAAGGAACTGAGTTTTGGTTGATAGGCTTGTTTTAGACCCTGGGGGTCCTGTGAGCCTGGATAAAGTGGATCACCTCTCCAAGCCTCTGTCACTTTCCCTGCTGGGTGAATAAAGGGACGTCCAGGGCTGCGAATGGGGTCATGATCGTGAGGACTTCGGGTCATGGGACCCTGTTCATGTTGACTCTATGTCAACCAAGGGCATAAGCAGCCCCAGAGAAAAGGGACACTGCTTCCTCTCCCTGAGCCACACCACAGAAGTCAGTCTAGCTCTTCTTGTGTGGCAGCAATCAGCTCAGGGCTCAGAAGTCAGAGTCTGGGGGATGCTTTGAACCGCTTGTGCCACCCTCACAGTGGTGCTGCCAGACCAGCACTCAGCTGAGGACTTAGGCTGTGTCCCTCCTGAACCTGAACCCACACCCACCTCTCTTCTGCACACCTAGAGACGACTTTGTGCAGATGGGCAAGGGCACCACCAACAACACCTGTGTCATCCGCACAATCAGCACCGGCCTGACTCTGCTCCACGTGTGGGACACTGAGCACCCAGGCCTCTCAGACTATGTTCCACTGCCTGTCCTGCAGGCCATCTCCCCAGAGCTGTCTGGAACGGTGGTGGTAGGGGACGTCCTCTGCCTGGCCACTGTTCTCATCGGCCTAGAAGGTAAGAGTCATCATCACTTGCAGGGCCAAGAGGGAGCTGGAGCCCTATCATGGGAGGCATGCAGGTACAGCCTGTAGAGGGCACTCTGGAGCAGGGGTTGAAGCCCTGCTATAGGGACACATGCCCTCTGTGTCTTGCAAATCCAGGTGTATTGGCAGCCAGATACACAGAGATCATATGTTCTGCATGGCCCATGCTGTTTACCCTCTGGTCCTTTGTAGAGAGCTCACCAGACCCTCCTTAGAACAGCATTGTCCAGTAGACTCTTCTGGTATCGTAAAATGTCCCACATTCACACTGTATCCAGTGTTCAGCCAGCTAACACTTGACATGTGGCTAACTCTCCTAGGGAACTGAGTTTGTTGCTTTGGTGTTGCATGGCCAGTGTCTGCTGGGTTGAGTGGCGCTGCTCACACACAAGCGGAAAAAAAACAGTCATTGGGCCACTAGAGGTTTCAAATTTCAGCCATTCCTTTGATAGTCTGGGGAATTCAGGCTCAATTATTTGCTTAATTTTTATTTTCCAATTGGATCCCTTTTTTGCCTCATTAATTCATCTTAAGAAGACATTAAACATCACCTTTAAAGAAAAACAAATATAATCTGCCATAAATAGAACAGGGTTGTTGAGTTTTTTTAATTGAGTTCATTGTGTAAGTGTGATTGACTTGGAGCTCAGAAGTGCCATCAAGGTGCTGGGCCTGACACCTGCCTTCTGTTTGCTCAAAGGCCCTGATAGTGATGGGGAACAGTTGGGAGCTGTGCTATATGGAGGGTTTGGGGGCGGGGGGACTGGATGGACAGTGCTCAGCTACCCCAGGCTAGGCATCAGATGGAGCCCAAGGAGGGTGGGAGAGACTCCAAACAGGGAGTGTTGGTGGGGTTCGAGTGGCCTGGGACCTGCTGCCCCATACAGAGCAGGTGTAGTAGCAGCAGAAGGGTGAGAGCAGTGGCATAGGGCTCTCCACTGAGGCTGGTACTGTGGTCCAGCTGCAGTGCCCAGAGATGTGGCCTGTGGGTGACACCAGGGCTTCCTCGTAGGTATCTCAGGCACCTGGAGCTCCTCTGCTAGCAACATCCTCCATGTGGATTCAAAGACAGGTGTGGCTGTGGCCCAGGATGTGGGACCTGTGACGGTATATTATGAAGTCGCCGGGCACCTGAGAACCTACAAAGAGGTGGGGTTCAAGGCTGGTCAGAGGCCCGTGTGGCTAATAGCTTACAGGGTGTGGCTGCCTCTTAGAAGCTATGAATCCCATGGCCCAAAGTTATGAATGCCTTCTCTATACCAGGCACTGATCTCATCCCAAGGGTATGTAGCAGGGAGTACACAGCAGGGTCCCTTGGATGCCAGTACCTACAGGCACACAGTTCCCTAGGGTGCAGGTTACTGTGGGTGCATCTGATCCTTGGGTCCCTGGGTCAGAACAGAGACTTGAGTCTGACTTTGTGGCCATGTCTGGTGAAGTAGCCGGGCACCTGAAGTCATCTCTCAATTCCTTGTAATCCTGATAGGATGTAAATGCTATGGAAATGATTGCCAGAGCATATTGTATAGAGTTGTGATTAAGGAAGCCAAGCCATGCACCTTGGCACACTTAGTTTTTCCCCTGGAACAGTTCTGATCCACCATCAGAGGACTCCATGAATGCAGGAGCAGCTGCTATTCATGTCTTTTTTTTTTTTTTTTTTTTGGGGGGGGGGGGGACCAGGGTTCGAACTCACAACCTTGCACTTGCCCAGCAGGCACTTGTGCCTCGGAGCTATCTCCCCAGCCCCTATTCATGTCTTATGGTTCTCTTTTCTGTGAGAAACTTGGACCACTGGGAGCCGTCCATGGCGCTCAAAAGCAGCCACTTGCTACCTCTAGGCTGAGCACAGGATTCCAGGCCCCCATGACATGCACTGAACTGGTGTGGTGATTCCAGCTCCCACCCATGGGGCCTGGGTCAGCATGGCCACTCACTGAGGGGTGAACACTTCCCTGAGGGAGCTCTGGATATAGATGTGGCAGCCTAGACACTTGGTGTCTCAGCAGTTAAACGTCCCCCAGCACTTCACCTTTAGAGTCTTTTTGGAGGCGAGTGAAAACCATTCTCGCATTTATCTCCAGCAGAGAATGAATCAATGAGCCCAGTCTGGCTGAGCTCCAAATGCGTCTCATTTTGAGAGCCAGCGTGTGCTTTATCGAATCCAGCAGTTTAACCTAATAGTTTGCATATTTAGTGCTGAGACTATGCGCTTTGGGCAGGCGGGGTGCAGAGAGAGGTGTTCTGTGATTAATGATGGGGTACTTTCCAGGAAGAGGCCTTTGGAGTGGTCAAAGAAGGGGGCCCACCCATGCCTGGGTGGATGGGGTCTGAGCAGAGACTTGGGTCTGGCTTTATGGTCCAGTGACAGTGGGTGGATGGGTGCAGTGATGAAGGGTGTGGGCCAGCTGTGTACACCTGTCATCTCAGCAAGAGGAACACACAAGCCCAGGAGGTTGAGACCACTCTGGGCAACACAGCACTCCCAGAAAAGAATTGAGAGACCCAGAGCCAGGTTCAGAGCCCAACCAGGCACTGCACAGCTGTGTGACCTGGAACAAGTTATAACCATGCCTCAGTTTCCCTAGGAAGATAAAACCTACTAGGATACCCTTTGTGTGAGCTCAGTGTCTGTGGTGTACCTCTCGTGTGGGCTGCCACTATTGCCTGCCCTGCACAGAGGTGAGGCCTAGTGGGCTTGGTGAGCTTGCTTTAATCAGAATGATACAGAGCAGGGTATGTCTTGGAAGGGTTACCTGCAGGGTGAGCACTGCAGTGCTGAGAGTGAGGTTCACCCAGGACTGGGGATGGTGGGTGATGTGCAAACGAAGTGAGTTTGGGCACTGTGGAAGTGAGGATGAGCAAAAGAGGGCTTGGGTGCCTCCTGGATCCAGCAGGGACAATCCAGTGGATGATAGTCTTTGCTCTGGGAGGGGAGCCCAGAGCGTGGTTGGGAGAAGATAGGGGACACAGCAGCTTTCAAGTGGGCATCCCCATCCTCATGTAAAGCAGGGAAACAGCTGGATGGCACATATGGGGCCCTATGCAGAAGGCTGGAGACGACCATGCCCTTGAGCAGAGGTGGAGGGTATTAGGCATAGGGGCCTAGGCAGAAGGGTCTGGTGATAGCCAGGGAGCTTGGAGTAGTGGAGAGAAGACTGGCGGGTGGTAGTCAGGAGTAGACAAGATGGCAGGATGGCAGCCAAGGCTAGCACAGCAGCAGGCAGCCTCAGTCACTCCAGGAGGAGTGAGAGGCTGTGGAAGTGCCCAGCCCAGCTGGCACACAGCCCATGCCCACCAGGCTTTCTTGCCCCCTCCCTAGGTGATGGTCAGCATCCCAAAGAAAATTGTGGCTCATCGCATCCACTCCACCCAGCCCAGCTTCCAAGAGGCCACAGCCTCCCGAGTGATGGTCACCGTGGGAGACAGAAATTCAAACCTAAGGGGTCAGGAGCACAGACGGGCTGGGACAGCCTGGGGAGAGTCCTGCCGGGTGGGGGGGTCCCAGAAGTGGCTTCTTGTACCCTCCAGAAAGGGTTACATCTGCTTTTGTCAGTGCTGGGGGGTAGAAGACTGGGGCTCACTCATGATAGACAAGGGCTGTGCTACGGAGCTCCACCTGCTGCCGTGCTTTTCTCAGACTCATCCTGAGCCCCCAGAAAGAGCTGTCAGCTTTGGCTCATCTGCTCCTTGCTGCTTCTTAGTGATTCAAGGCCTGCACAAGCCAGGCCCATGAAAAAAGTGTTAGTCAAACAGCCATCTCCCAACAATTGCCTGTTTCTGAGTTAGAGATGCCATCAGCCCTAGGGCACCAGAGCTAAGAAAGCTGCAATTTGCCACCTGTAATGGGGGAAACTAATGATTTAGCAGGAAAGATTGCTGGTTTTGGTTTTCATAGTTACTTTTCCCAAACCACACATAGAACATTCTACTTTATCACCTGCCCATGACAGCCCTGGATAGCAGCTGTTAGAAATAAATAACTCAATACAGGCTGCTGGGTTTTTTTTTTTTTTAAGTCACTTGACTGATAGAATTAAACACCTTTTTATTGTGATTTATGGTGCAGGCTCATTACATACCATCTTCTTTCCTGTTTTTGGTGCAAGTGGACAATGCTCTGCTGCCACTAAAGTGATTCTCTGGATATCATGGAGAACTGTTGCCCTTCTAATGTCCAGAAATAAATCGCTCATTACTTCTGGTGTCAGGAGCACGCGATGTATGTCAGTGTGCCTGGTCATCAGCTGTGGCCTTTGTTGCCAGCTCAGAGCCCATGCAGAATTCTGAGCTGAAACCCGATGACCTCCTTCTGTATAACTTGCCCTCAGATTCTATGAAAAGCCACAGCACCCCTCACCAAGCTGCAGACTATCCTAGCTGGCTGTGGGGGAGCAGGAATCTGGGCACAGATGCCCTCTGCAGCTCTGCCGGCCCTGGTATGGTCCTCACCACTTCCCTCTCTGCAGGCGAATGTTCTCCTGTGCAGAGGGAAGTCATTGCAACCTTGCACCCCGAATCCCTTATCGGCTGCCAGTTCCAGTTCAAGCAAGACATCTTCAGTTTCCCAGCACAGGACATTTTCACCGTGGAGCCGGGATTTGACACTGTTCTGGGTAAACTGCAGAGATCTGGAAGTGCCCTTCTGTCTTGTGGGCATCTGGGGTCACTGTGGTTCATGGTGCCCATCTGTCCAACAGGAGGTTGTTGAGAATCCAGCTCAGGAGTTGGCCCAGGTTGTCCTCTGGGCTCCCAGAGCATGAAGAGGGGTTGGCCTTCCTGAGTGAGATCATAGCTGGCTTTTCACAGCCACCCACGCCTAGGAGAAGGATGCAGAGCTGCCAAACCTAGGCTGGAGTCCCTTTGTCTAGTTCTGGTCACTTTTCTTTTGGGGTAAGGCTGCTCCCTGCTAAGCCACCTCTCCATGACTTGAGGACAGTGATGCCTTAGAGAGAAAGATGGATAGAGGCCTCTACTAAATGGCCAGGGGCTGTGCTGGACTTGTGGTAGCTATATCTGTTCTGCAGCCCCAGGAACCAGAGCATAGAACCCAAGGTGTGCCATGTCTGCTAGACAGCAGATGTGTCCTATGATCCCCTTTGTGTGGGGCCTGGGCTCAAGCCTCATGCCACAGACTACAAGAAGTTAGTTGGCTTACACAGGTATCGAGGTCCCAGGTGTCCTTCCCAAGCACCTGTTTGTCCTGTGGGTCAGCATGGAAGATAGAACTGGAGTCCAAATAGTGACAGGTGACAGAGCCCCAGCTGTAGCAGGCGGCAGGCCATCTCACAGTCAGTCCTGGCTGGACTTGCAGCTCTATGCCAGAGCATATATCTTTGCTGTTTATTTGCCCTTCTTAGCCAGGCTGGCTGTGATGTGCTTCTTGCCCCACAATCACCAGTTTGCCCCAGGATCACTACTCAACTGGGTGCCTGGGATTCTGAAATAGGGGAACCATCATTCACAGAGAGGGTGTCAAAGCTGAGGACTGCAAGAAAGCCTCGTGGAGGAGGTGACTACTCACCTGGCCTCTGGAGGATGTATAGGAGTTCCCCTGTGAGAGGAGCAGGGATGGGCATAGTGTCCATGTACAGGGGTAGAGGAGATGAGGCAGCATGCTCTTGTCTTTGCAGGCCAGTACATCTGCTCCGTCACTGTTCTCAGACTGACAGACCTGCAGCTGAAGCACCTGAGCACCAAGACAGCAGTGCTAGTGGTCACTGCCTCGCTCCCCGGCAGCCACTTCTCTCTGGAGCAGGTGGAGGCAGAGGTGTCCTTCAGCTCTGGGCTCTATACTGACCAGGCTGAAATCCTTCTGAGCAACCACTACAGCAGCTCTGAGGTTAAGGTCTTCGGTGCTGTGGAGACCCTAGAGAGTCTGGAGGTGAGAGACGTCCCCACACTTCCCATCAGGCCAGAGTCTGGGTTGTGGAGAAGAACCAGGAGGAGTGGCATGCCGAGGCCACATCTCTTTCAGATTAAAATTAAAGCAAGACATGTTTCTGGAGATAGTGTTCCACTGTAGTTCAGGCCAGCCTGGAGCTTGTGATTCCCCTGCTGCAGCCACCCAGGGGCTGGGACAGTAGATGTGCACTACCACACCTGCCTTGGGCTTCTTCAAACTCCCAAGTACTCTCACCCTCATTGAGTCTTAACACTTTTCCTCTACTCATCTAAATATATTTTTTTAAAACGGTGAATTCAAATGAAAGCCTCACACTGCCACATGAGCGCTTTACTGAGCTACATTCCCAATCCTTGTTTAAGATTTTACTTCGAGACAGTCTTAGGAACGTATGTGGTCTGGCCTCAAACTTGGCTCTTCCTGCTTCAGCCTCCTGAGTAGCTGAGATCACAGGCACTCACCCCAACTCCAGCCAACTATATAATTTTGATAATTACTTGTCTGCAACTGAAAATTCAGAGGTATTCAGTGTGCTGATGGGGAAGTTAGGTGCTGCTCTGACTTCTGGGTTCAGGCTCCCTGCCTACTGCCTCCCTTCCATCAGCTACACAGGAGTGGGGGCCCTGAGACCTGGAGCCACTAAGCCTGAGGAGCCCTAGGGGATGGGCTGAAGGGCTGGCCAGCTCTTCTGCTTGTCCTCCTCTGTCCCACAATGGCCATTGCTCCTAACAGAGACCAGAAGTGAGGCATGGCTGTTGGGGAGGGCTGCCAGGCCTGGGCAGGGACTGTCATTACAGAGGCCACGAACATCGCCCAGGCTGCTCCCTGGAGGCTGGTATTGCGTGTTGGTTTAGAATTTTTTTTTTAAATAATGCTTAGCTAGACATCCATGATGCTGATTTGTAGCGCACCACACGTGGGCAGTGCTTCCCAGCTTTGCAGGCTTCATACTATCTGTGGAGAGTGTTCTAAGCACCTGAATCCAGAAGGTGCAGCCTGGAACCAGGACCCTCTGAGCCCAGGAAGGGAGGGCCCTGTGTCCACTGCACTCCTGGGTTGCTCGTCCAGGTGGCCTGCTGTGCAGAATGTACAGCCCCAGCCCTGACCTCTTTCCCAGGTGAAGTCTGGGTCCCCAGCTGTGCTGGCCTTCATGAAGGAGAAATCTCTGGGACTGCCCAGCTTCATCACATTCGTAGTTGGCATCTCAGACCCTGCAGCCGGCAGCCAGGGGCCTCTGTCCACAGTCCTGACTTTCTCCAGCCCTGCCACCAACCAGGCCCTCACCATCCCTGTCACCGTGGCCTTCGTGATGGACCGCCATGGACCTGGTCCCTGTGAGTCAGAGTGGGGACTGGAAATGTCAGGCTGGGTCAGTCTTGGGTATCAGTAGAAACCAGCAATGTGAAAACTGAAGGAGTCTAGGCCCAGACATCCCTCAAGGTAGCTGTTACCACATCTCTGCTGCCCTGGCTGCTCCCAACAAGGCGGCCTCCTTGGCTCAGCAGCCACCAAGGCAGCAGGCTCTCTGCCCTTTCCATCTGCTCCCACTCAGCTGCCTGAACCCTGCTCCACCACACTCTTCCCATTTCCAGAGGAGGAGTCCTTGGCCTCCACCTCCCCTGCTTGGGACATGCCCTCAGTTAAGCTGGTGGCCTGTATCTCTCGTCCTGCAAACCCACCCTCAAGTACTGGGTCTGGACTCACACTGGAAATCCCAGCCAAGCTCCCAATGCCTGGCCCTTTTCTTTTTCCTCTTGCACAGTTGCCAGCTGTCAGTCTTGAGGGTAAACAGTTAATTCTTAGGCACCCTGCATAATACCAGCCACCAAAGGCCAGGCATGTGAGGATAGCACTTAGAGCAGGGCACCGATGTACATGTGGTGCTGGGTGAAGCATGTTGCTTATTGTGTAGTCACTACCTGGCACTTGTCAAAAGCTAGATCCTCTCGTAGAGAGGACTCCAATTGCACACACTGCTCTGCAGAGTGATTCTGAAGCTCTGCCTAGGGAAGGGCTTCCTGTCCCCTCTGTGGGGAACAAGGGCCAGCACAGAAAGGCTGTGTCACTGTTCTTAAGGATGAGTGGCCAGGGTAGGGCCATGCAGCCAGCTCCACAGACCCTGGGGTGGTGGGGGAGGGGAGTGCTTTTTCCTGAACAGAGCAGAGCAGCGCCCTGGGCAGCTCTGGCTACCTGATTCAGAGAAGCTGGAGGGTGCCAGGCAGGCCCGACCCCTGTAAGTGAGGAGGCTGTGCCTTTCTCCTGGCACAGGGAAGCAAGAGGGAGCAGCAAGGTGGCACTTGGTCCCAAGTGGGTTCAGAGTACATGGCTGAGGACGAGGGAGGAGGAGGAGGCTGTTCCTGGCCCAGCTTCCTGAGAAGCACAGCTTTGGCCTGGAGGCACTGGGCTCCCCATGGTCCCCCAGGTAGAGCCACTCATGGGCTTTATCAGAACTGCCTCCTGTGCCTCCGGAGCAGCCTGGTCCTCCCTGGCAGAGCAGGCACAGAAGCCTACATGCCAGCCTTGTGTAGTGACAGGGAATGTACCTATGAGACTAGGGCTTGACAGGGTAGTCTCCAGGAGGAGAGGTGGAGTCCCAGGGCAAGAGCACAGGACTGACTGGCCCCCACACCCTGGGAACCTCCCTGGTGTCCTGTCTAAGGCTGGCTTGCACTTGCTGTCCCTACTGGGGCCGGGTGGGTGGGACCTTATGTACAAGGATGCCCAGAAGCACAGGGACAGCCCTGGAGCCTGGGGCACTTGCTGACTGCTCTCTTCATCATCATCGCAGATGGCAGCAGCCTCTTTCAGCACTTCCTCGATTCTTACCAAGTCATGTTCTTCACACTCTTTGCCCTGCTGGCCGGGACTGCAGTCATGATCATAGGTAAGACAGGTACCTGCCTTTCCGGGCGGTCTGTGCCATGCCTTCTATCCCTAACCAGCTGTGCTTCCTGCAGCCTACCACACGGTCTCCACGCCCCGGGAGCTCACTGCACCTCGAGCCCTCACGCCCCAAGCCAGCCCACAGCACAGCCTGCACCACTGTGAGTAGCACGCCTAGCTGCAGATGCCACCAGGCCCAGCCTTAGCTGGAGGGGGAGTCAGGCTTTGACCCCAATCAGTGCTTGGGGTACACAGGGGGCAGAGCCAGCACATGTGGTGTACTTGTGCCTCAGGCAGAGCCTATTGGAGGAGCAAGTGCTCTGGGTCTTCTGGGGACACTACAGAGACCTCAGGGTGACTGCCATAAACCAAGGCACCATTAGACAGGTTAGCACTCCTGTAGGATCTGTGTGGCATGTCAGAACGACAGCAGAAGCCTGCTGAGCAGTCTAGGAGCCCTGGTGCCCCTCATACCCTAGAGCCTGCAGCAGGAGGCTGAGGCCAGGACACCCAGATGTGTGTGGAGTCTCATGCCCCAGAATAGGGCTTCCTTCCACAAAACATACTGAGGTGTCCTTGGAACTGTTCAAGGCCCTGGCAGACTCTTGGGAGCTTGCTCCTAGCTATTCCTCAAGTGGGATCAGGAGACACACAGGACTGCTCTGAACAGCTGCACAGGTGGAATGCTGCAGATTCAGTGTCTGCTGCTCATGTGTCAGCTCCACACACTCCCAGGGCAGCCTCTGGTCTGGGTCAGCACAGTGTCCCATGCATGTAGCAAGTGCCGCTAGAGCTGGCCAGTGAGTATTGGAGCAATGCCCAGTTACCCGAGCTGCTCATTTCCTGTCTTCCTAGATTTTGCTGCCTCGTCTCCTACCACCTTCAACGAAGCGCTTCCTGCTCGCAAAGCCAGTCCTCGCTCAGGGCTCTGGAGCCCAGCCTACGCCTCCCGCTAACCAGCAGTCAGAGTCTGGTGCTGATGGCAGCTCCCATGGATGCCTTGGCCGCAGGGACACCCCTGCCACGTTCGTGTTGAAACAAGGCCCTCGAGACCTGTGCCCCTGTGCCACAGCCTCCCTTGCCGCCCTTTCGCTTTCATAGAATGGAGGTCTAGCTGTGCTTATTAGCCTCACAGGAGTTTTATGTTTGTTTTTCATTTTTTCCCCTCCAAAGCTGGGTGTGGTAGAACACACTTTGACTCCAGCACTTAGGAAGCTGAGTCAGAAGGACAGAAAGTCAAGGCCAGCCTGGACCGTAGAGCAAGATCCTGTCTCAGACAACAATGAAGTGTCCCTTCTGAGTCTTGCAGGGTTAGGACTGGCTGGCTTGTTCCTTTAGGCGTGGCTGTCCAGGCTTTTGGACACTGTTCCAATTGTGTTTTCATTTTCTTCGCATTGCTACAAGCACTCCCTCCTAAGGACTTGGAAGAGCTGCAAACTCTTAGTTAGAAGGCTTCTGAAGATAATGTTACTATAGTGGTCTCAGGGAAAGATTTTCTAGTTGGTGCAGAGGGTTAGGATGCATACCTGTGTGTGTGTGTGTGTGTGTGTGTGTGTGTGTGTGTGTGTGTGTGGCTGGGGATAAAACCTAGGGCCTTCAGGAAGCTAGGCAAGTGCTCTACCACTGAGCTACTTCCTGGCCCTTGTAGGTTTTCCCCCCTGGATCTCCTAGTCTGGCTGCTGCTTGGAAATATGGGAGCAAACAGACATGACTGCCTCAGCCTCAGGATCACAGCGCCCTGAGCCCCTGGATAGCTGAGCCTTGTGATACCACTGTGAAAAGCCGTCTATCTTCTGGTCCTATGCTTCAGAACCTATTGAAATACCTGGTGGATGTGGCTTTGTCCCTTCTGGGCTATCCCCAGTGGGGATCCTGCTACTCTGTCTCTGGCTCCTCTGCAATGTGGGGATATCCATCCTCAGGCTGGTAGCAGGGACCTCGTACCCCATTTGTTCTGTGAAGCCCCCATGTTCCACATCAGCATGAAGACCATATGTCACCTGTCCCCACGTAGGTGGACGCTGCAGTACCTCAGCAGATCTGAGCCTTTGCCACCTAGCCACAGAGGGAGGTGGCCTTTCCCTGCTCAGCCTGGGCCCCAGGCAGCTTCTCAGCAGATCCTGGAGCAGCCTGCCCTCCAGGAAGGACACCCCAAGGAAGTGAAATCCAGGAGCCCTCCTCTGCCCAGTTCCCGTCACTCTTGAGACCTGGGGAGTACGAGGCTCCTGCTCCAAGCCAGGAAACCTTGCCACTCTCAGGAAGACCCAGAGGCTGCCCAGAGCTGGCCACATGGACACACCATGACACCGACTCCACAGGGCCAGTCTGCCTCTGTAGGTCACATGTAAGCCACCTTGGTCCATGTGGCTGGGCTGCAATGATGTGTGGAAGCCAGGGAACAGACAGCTTGTGCCTTGTCTACTACTTGAGCTCACACTGACAACCTGGATGTCCATAAGGTCCTTTCTCCTTGTTTTATTTAATAAAGTTCTGTATAATTTCTTAGGAGGAGTCTGGTTATAGCTGAGCAGGCCTCCCAGAGTGGCACAGGTTGCCTTCCTTCCTGGCTCCTGGATTTGCCCTGGAACCCCCAAGAGCCCAATCCTGGCTGGGAGCAGGGCCCTCTCTCTTGGACCCTGTGCCTGCTGCCAACTGGCTGTCCTCCTGGAGCCCTGCTCTCTGTCCCCCAGGTGGGCTGTGACTATACACACCTCCCACACCCCAGGGTTCTGACCTCCAAGACCTGCCTTTGCATCCTGCCTCCCAATTCCCACTGCGCCACCTCTGGCCAGGGAGGAAGCAACCAGCCAGACTCTCAGGGGAAGAGGAGGCTCAATCCCAACAGAAAGACTCGGGTGCAGCAGGAACTGCAGTGGGGGATTCTCCAGCCTAACTGGCCTCTGATTCCATAGGACTCCCCAGCCTGTGCCACCATCCTCTGACCCTACCACCTTACCCAGTTGGTAGAACAGGGCTGATTCTAACAGCTTCCAGACCACCCAGGGAGGCCTGCAACACTCACCAAAGCCGAGTGCTCCACACAGCTGCCTGGCACCCAGCACACTCCTTTGATATCAGCATTACCCTAGGCAGAGTCCCTCAGAAACACAAGGAGGCTGCCAGGACACAGGTGTCACACTGCACACTAGAATGGTGAGACAGGCTCTCCTGTCTCCTGCTTAGGAATAGGACATCTCAGGCCTGTGCACAGGAAGCTGACTGCCTGGGCTCCTTTTGGATGAATTAGAATGGGCTCAGCATCCTCCCTTCCCCACCTCAGATGCTGCAGCCTGGCTAGGCTGCAGGCTGTGTGCTGTGTGTGGCTCTCCCCAGGTACAAGCATTCTTTTAAGGTGACTCAGGGACAACAAACATGATTGCAGGGAGAAGTGGCCAGTCTTTCCAGAAAGCGCATTCCCTGGGCGAGGCACAGTGAGAAGCCTAAGTGACCCGCAGCGCAGTGTAGCTTCTGTTCCCCAGCTAAGCAGCTCTCCTGTTCAAAAGGGTGCCAGAAAAGGCTTTTAGCACCATTTAGCGCTAAAAATACAGCACTGCGAAGAGGGTTTTCTCTAGTATTTCCGAGCTTGATCAAAAATTAGCCCCTCCTTGCCTCCTTTTCTCTCTCTCCCTGTCCCACCCGCTGCCCCTCTCCCTGTCCCTGGCCTAGTATCTCTCTCCATCCCTCTGCATGGGCACACGTTTGTGTCCTGCCACCCTGGGCTACCAGAAAGCCTTCCACCTCCAAGTCTTGACACGGATTCAGATGAGACCAGGTGCATCCAGGCGGGTATGGCTGTAGATAACACACTGAATGAGAAGGAGCACAGAGCCAGGTCCAGGCAGCAAAGTCCTAGATGAGTGGAAATACCTGGAATTTAGAGGCCAGGAGATGTGCATGTACAGCCATCCTGGGGCCACAGAGAAAGCATGTTACCTCTCTGGGCTCCTGGAGTTCCTTGCCCCCAAAGTGGCCCTCCTGCCACCTGTTTTGCCCACCACCCAGAGTGGCTTCCAGCAGGGGCAGGTAGCAGACTGCATCCCTGTTCTCAGCCCCGACAGTCTCTTCAGGGAGGGGCAGCTCCTCCCACCGAAACTGCACTGGTCATGGGGCTTCCCTTGAAGTCCCTCTTCCCAACAGAAAAAGAACTAGAAAGGACCCAAGTCTGAAAAGGAATCATATCTGCCCTCATCCCACATCTACTGACCTGCAGACCCACAGCTAGGGAAGGGTGATCATAGTTTACAACCCCTGAACTTGAGGACTGTTCGTTAAGCAGCGTTATTACAGCAGTAGGTGACATATACTCAGGTACCGTCTGAATCCATTTAGGGTAGATTTCCTGTCACTTGGTCTCCTCTGTGAGCTCCATTCTTTCCTGATCTCATGTTGGTTCAACCCTCTTTGCTTGTACTGGCAGGATAGGGTTTCCTATGAGTCCCTGGTCCTGGATGGGAGGCTCTTGAGTACAAAAGGCACAGGTGGACTATGTGACTCAGGGCCTTCTCTTCCCTGCACACTGACTTCAGGATCTGTGAAGCAGAGGTACAGTCAGCCCCAGGCTGCTGGAAGCTGAGAGGGATGTGGGAGTGTGAGTCTGGAGGACTCACCTGCCACTTTGGCTCTCCTGGTGGGGACCACATAGAGAAGGATGTTATGGGGTGGTTGCTGACTGACTCACCAGCCCACCCCACAGCCCAGCAGCAGTGCTCACAGAGGAGCCTGAGCCATGCAGGGTGAAGCCCCTATCTGTGTCACATGGCTACCAAGGCTGAGAACTGAGAACTGAATCCATGCAGACAATATGGTAGTTTGTCCTCTGCTGGGGCCAAGGATCTGCCATAGGGAGGGCAGGCGCCAAGACCCTGCCTCCCTTCCCTCAGAGCCATTCAACCTTGGCCTATCTCCAGGACACTCCATAATCACAGGCAGCTGTGCTCGCAGCTACTCAGAAAGTTGAGGTGGCAGTGGCATTAGGCATGTGCCTATGTGCCTGGCACACGCAAGGTCCTAATCCCCACTGCTGGGGGAAAAAACCCGCAACTTTCTGTTGGGCTATGGTGGTAGCTCTGTGGTCTAAGCACATGCCTGGGAAGTACAAGGACCTGAGTTCAACTCCCAGTACCACATGCCATGCTGGCCCAGTCACCCAAGACTGGGTATGGTGGCACACTCCTATAATCCCAGCACTGGGGAGGCTGAGACAGGAGGATTGCTATAAATCTGAGCTTCATAGCAAGACCCTATACCATAGAAATAAATAAATAAATAGTTTTTAAAAACTTTTTTAAAAGAAAGAAAGCTGAGGCAGGGAAATTGCAAGTTTAAGTCCAGCCTAAACAACTCAGTGATGTAGAGCAATCCTGTTTCAAAATTATTTTAAAAAGAGTTTTACAGGGCTAGGGATATAATTCAGTGCAGAAGCCCTGGGTTTAATTCCCGGTATCACACACACACACACACACACACACACATATAAAAGGAAAACTTGGAGTGAGCCTCACTCTTGGCACCAAGTTGATCATCCTCACCGAGTGTCACAGAGGCAAGCGAGTGGTCTTCTTGAAGCAGTTGGCCAGTGGCTTGCAACATGTGACTGGGCCTCTTAGCCTTGATCGTGTTCGAGAAACACACCAGAAATTTGTCATTGCCACCTCTACAAAAATTGATATCAGTAAAGTAAAAATACCCAAACACCTCACTGATCATTACTTCAAGAAGAAGCTGGGGAAACCCAGACACCAGGAGGGTGAGATCTTTGACACCAAGAAAGAGAGGTACCAGAGAGGTACCAGATAATCAGAGCAGTGCAAGGTGGATCAGAAAGCGGTGGACTCACAGATTTTACTGAAAATCAAAGCTGCTCCTCAGCTCCAGGGCTACCTATGATCCGTTTTGCTCTGACAGATGGAGTTCATCCTCATACATTAGTGATCTAAATTTCTTACTGAGAACCTCGTTAAATAATTGATACATATATAAAAAAGTAACAAATTATAGAAACCTGTAAGACTAAACTATTGACTGCCAATACTAAGTGGTATGTGTTGGGGATCTGTTGTAGTTTTCTTTGTACCTTTACTTTTTTATGATTTTTGTTCTTCTGAAAATTTTCTTATAAATGAAAATCTTTTTCAGGGTAGCAGAGCAACAACCTGAGTCTGTCTCTCTGTCTCTCTTTTTAAATTACATCAGGCTCTCTGCCTTAGCCTATCCACCTTAGGCAACACTCATAATCCCAGAAGTACTTAAAACACATAATCCTAGGGATCATGGATCAAGTCTCAAACTCTACATCAGTACTAAATCACATAATCCCAGTGACTCATGAGTCAAGTCTCAATCTATAGAAGTCCCCACCCCATGACTGCATGAGGCTTTGGGAGGACAGCTAGACATAAACCATAACAACATGTGATTGAATATTACCACTTGTTTTCAAGAAACCTTACATTTTTGCTCTTGTCTCTTTTGTTTTTTTTTTACCTTTTTACAACATTATTTTAAAGAGAGTATAGTAATAATTGATACGGCATTAGAAATGGTCCACATTTAGAAGATCAAGGTGTCAGGTACTCAAGCATGGTTTTTGTATCACACACTGCTGTCCTCGATGTAGTTGCTTAGATCATCAATATCACCATACAGAGTTAGTCAAGGTGAGAATTTACACATTAACTGCTAGTTTCAAAAAATGATGGAAATTTTTAGTATCACCTCAGCCATCCTGTATATCTCCTTGTATGTTTTTCTCCCTACCTTTTTCCTATCTTTTCCCCTTCCTCTCATCTTCATTGTTTAATCCCTAAATGCCTGCCATCCTGCAATATGGGAAAGAACACTTTCTTTTTTTTAAGCTTTTCTAAAATCAAACACCACAAATATGACTTAAGTATCATTTAGTATCTGCCTTGGCCTCCTCAGAGGTAAACGCTTTAATAAATTCAGAACATGCAGTTTTCCTTCTATTAATCATCAGTAAATAAAGCACTGTTATGTTGTGGATTCTTTTCAAATTCTGCATAACTGGTGCGCCTTGGTACCACTCTGCCTGTCCTCCTGTCTTAGTTGCTGTGAATACTGTTCCATCACATAGCTGCTCTTTGATGTAATTTTCACTTCCCTGTTGCTGGACACATAGTTCATGGGTTGTTTCACATTTGTCTTCTGTGAACAACATAGACACCATGAGAATTGCTGTGGTTTGATGAATGTTCTGATGAATGTTCCCCGGAAGACCATGTGTTGGAGGCGTGGCCCACAGGGTGGTGCTATTGGGAGTAAGTGGAACCCTTGAGAGGGAGTCCCAGAAAAGACTGAGACCAGCCCCGCCCCCTGTACTTGCTGACTCATGACCAAAACCCCTCCATACACTGCACTGCCCACCCCGACCAGGAGGTGCCTCCTTTGCCAGAGGTCCAAAGCAATGTGCTGCTTGATCTTGGGCCAGAACCTTCACAACTATGTTTGGTTTTTTTGTTTGTTTGGGGTTTTTTGTTTTGTTTTGTCTTTTTGGTCTGAAAAAGATCAAAGCCGCTATGCGCTTCAGGCTGGCCTCTAACTGATTTTGGTAGCCCAGGCTGGTCTTGAACTCACACCGATCCTCCTGCCTCAGCCTTCCAAGTGCTAGGATTATAGGCATGCGCCACCACACCCAGCTGAGAACCTTCAGAACTATGAGCCAAAATAAAACTTTTGCTCTGTAGGAGTAAGTTATTGCAGGTATTTCATTTCATGAACATGAGGCTGAGTAACAGAGGCCAGAGTGTCTCTTGGATAGATATCAAGGAGCATAATTACTGGGGCAAAGGACGTACCCCTTATCAATTTTTCTAATGCTACTCAATTAACTTCCAAGGGCTAGCATGATAGCTCAGTGGACTAAAACACCTGCTTAGGCAGAGCTCAGCAGCTGCATTGGATCTCCAGCATACTGTGGTGTCCCACACCTGTAATCCCAGCACTTGGGAAACTGTAAACAGGAAAATCATTATGAGTCCTATCTATATAGTGAGATGCTGAACACCCTGTAGACCCAGAAAAACAAACAAACAAACTTCCAAAATATTGTACCTATTTTCACACCCACCAACTGGATATGAATTTCTGTTTCCTCCATTCTTACCAATACATAATGCTACCATATGTATCTATCTTTGCTGTTTTGGTAGGTGGAAGACAGCATTTATGACTGATTCAGATTCCTTAATTACTAGAGAAGATGAGTTTATACTTTGTTTATTGGTCATTCATATGTCCCTCTGTGACAAAATATTATAAAATACCTATTTATACACCTAATTTTGTATTATGTGTATCAGTTAGCTTATTGCTATATAATAAGTAACCCCCAAACCTCAGGGACTTGAATAAGCTAACAGTAATTATTTCCCATGAGGCTAGGACTTACCTAATCTAGAGTGGAGTCAGCTGCCCTCTCTTCCTCCTTCAGCTGAGATATGTCCTTTGCATGGTGACAGTCCAGTTGCAAAAGACTAGCTGGAATCAGCTGCTACCTCTTGAGAGTGAGAGTGGGATGGGCAAGTTCTTATTTGCATTAGAATATTTCATTTTAATGGACAAAGCCAGTCACATGCCTGAAGCTAGACCCAAAGGATGGGAAGCCAGACTCTGCCTTTTCATAGGGGAAGGTGGACAGTCGCAGGCAAATGGTGTGAGCAGAGAGGCAGAGAAGCAGGGTTGCTGCTTTCCCACAGGTCATCCTTTCTTGTTGCTTCTGTTGCTCTTTGATTCCATCTTCTCAATTCTGTTGGTTTATGGTCTGCCCTGAACCACTGAGGGAGAGAAAGGAAAGTTCCTTTTTACTGAGGATCAAATGTTTGTTCGCCACTATGCTAGGGACATCAACACAGGAGCTCATTAATATTTAATATTTTATATATTGATATTTTCTGTTAAGTAACCAGTTTCCAAAATTCAAAAAATAATCAGGTGCTGAGGATCAAACCCAAGGACTTGTGTATACTAAGTTTGTGTTCTGCCACCGGCCTATACCTCTAGCACTCCCAAAATAAGACCTACCACTGCAGTTCAACTCCTTCCATTGTAAGATAGGGAAACTGAGCTCCAAGACAGGAAGAGCTCTGTTGCAGCTCACAACCTGATGAGACGCCATGTCCTACTCTTGTGACTGAAGAAGATCTGCTTTGGCCCTCACTAGCCACAGATGTGAGGTGGCTCCTGTGGGTGTCTCAGCAAATCACCTTGAGCATCTTTCCTTCTGGTTAATTCTCAAGGAGCCAGTTTAGAGCCGCAAGTTTAACATCAGATAAAGTGAGCAATCTCAAAGACTGAGAAAAAAAAAGAAAGAAAAAAAAAAAAAAAAGCCTGAGACTGTGGGCTTGGGGATCATCTATTACTTTGTTAAGTTTTATGTTGTATGTGATTAGCAAATAAAATTCTGTGGAGGATTTCATTAGCAGCCTTGTCAGGTGACCACACTTTTGCTGAAATGAGGACTTCAGTCTTTACTGGAGGCAAATAAAGGGAACTTATAAGAACCAGGAAAATGGAGACTGAGGCCTACAGCTTCCACCTGGAAGAGGATTTGCCCCAGGGGTAGGGGTGGGCATCTCAAAGGAGGAGGGGAAGGTGAGAGGTGATGAGCTGACACTGACTAGTGTGGACAGAGACCAGGCTCACCCCCCAGGTGACTCTGGGTGGATCACAGCCGAATCTGTTTCCCTGCCTGCACAGTGATTATTACAATATGACCTCCGTCTTAGGTTTCCTGCATGAACATCCAGGGTTTGTATCTTAACTATCCGTAGCTCCTGTTCTGGAGCCTGAAGATTACCAGTACCAATCAGTCATTGATGTGGAGGCTGCAAACATGGATGTGGACAGCCAGCAGATGAGGTAAGTGGGGCTCAGGGCTGCCAGTGACTCCTGGACATGTGGCAACGGAGCGCAGTGGGGCCAACTCTGCTGTTCTAGAGACTTCCCAAATCCAACTTTTTGTTTGTTTGTTTTAGTAAAACCTACTTTTTAAGCAACAGCAATACAATTCGTTTTACAAAAATGTCCAAAGCAACCTGACCTCGAGCAACCAGAGTAACATGTGAATTTCTTGCCGAGTGGTAAAGGTCTGGCACAGTGTCTATACCTGAGGCCATGGTTGTCACTGCTAATGGCTCCCTGTACTCTCTTGTGCCCTATCAGGACTGTGGCCCAGAATTCCTTCCACCCCACCCCTGCTACTGGTAGGGAGCAGAGCACCAAGACCACCATTAAACTTCAAGGCCTGAAGGGGAGCAGGGTCTTCTGTTCTAAATTAAAGGGAAACACTCCAGGGTTGGTTCTTCGGCTCCGAGTTGGACTCAGCGGCTAATACTGTGTGCCCCAGCCACGACAGTTGAGTGGCTGTTATCACCTCCAGAGGATGTTGGCAGCCTTTATTGCTGCCCTGCTTGCGCGTGGATTTATTCTACAAACATTTATGAGCTCGAACTTGTGTTGGCAGCTTCACAGGAGGGCGGGCGCAACCTCAGCCTGACCCGCACTCAGCGGGCCCACTGCGCATCTGTCCTGCCTGCGCGTTGCCTGCAGGGGGCGCTCGCAGGCCCGAGGCGTTCTGAATTCAGGAGGCCTAGCCCAAAGTCCGCGAAGTCATCCTCTCAGTGTCTTTGGACTCTCTTTATAAACTTTTTTTGTTAATATATATATATATATATATATATATATATATATATATATATATATTTTTTTTTTTTTTTCTTGTTTCAGAACTTTTGTTTATTTATTTCTATGGCCGGCTCAGCCTGCCCTGAGGTCAGGGCTGGCACAGCATGTGGTGCCGGGGATCGAACCGCAGTCCCTGAAGCTGCCCAAACCTTCCTAAGCAGGCACTTTAGACCACTGAGCCATCCTACCGGGCCCCTAAACTTTGGTTTTTATTTCTTCTTTTATTTTATTTTATTTTTGTCTTTTTGAGACAGGGTCTTGCTATACAGTTGAGGCTGGCCTTGAGCTCACTTTTGTAGCCCAGGCTGGTCTCGAACTCGCACCAATCCTCCTGCCTCAGCCTCCCAAGTGCTGGGATTACAAGCGTGCACCACCACTCCTGGCTAAACTTTGATTTTTATAAAATGGATAAACATTAACAAGTTTTCAACTGGTTTCAGATTCTGAGTGGGCACTTTCACCTAATAAGTAGTAAAGTTTATGTTATGAAAATGTCATCAAATATTCAGATTACAGTTAATTCGTGTTTTTCCTCCTCTTTAAGGTTTCATAGTTTCTGTTTCCTACTAACAAAAGTACATAGGGCCCGGAGAGATAGCTCAGCTGTCTAAGCACCTGTCTGGCAAGCCTAAGAACCCAGGTTCAACCCCCAGTACCATATGCCATGTGTGGTAGCACATGCCTGTAAGAACTGGAGAGGCAGAAACAGGAAAATCACTAAAGTCCAAGCTGCATAGTGAGACCCTGTATCAAATAAAAAGTGTGTAAGTAAACATAAGACGAAAATGATAGATGTCAACTGAGAGGGTGGTGGGAGGTGCCATTTTAGCAAGGTTGTTGTAGGAAGCAAACAAAACATTGTAAAACAGCTCCAGTACACGATGAGGAGACACGGATGGTGCTGGGCAAGGGTGTGGTATGTTTCCAACCACAAAGAGATTAAGTGGCTATCAATGGAAACCACTTAGTGGTGGTTGCTAGGGTCCTTCCTAGAGGTGGGATGGGATTGTATGATAGATGCTATTGTCTCCTCTTTGCCTCCTGCCCCTTAACCTCCTGCTCCTGTGGCACCAGGGGCTATCGGGTGAAGCCTGGACTTCTGCTCAGTATCCTGACCTTGCTGCCCCCTTGTTGGCTCTGACACAGGGTGCCCAGATTGGGGCAAAAAGCAGAACCAGGCCTGTGCTCCAGCCTATGCCCTGTGGCCCACAGATGGACAGCACTGTCTGTGGCCACTCCTAGCTCGCAGCAGCTCTCTCTGGTGGGACAGCAGGCCAGGCCTCTGCACCCTGGCAGGTGTGCTGTGGGGTCTGAGGGATGCACCTAACTACTGTCTCTTCCATTTCTGACTCAGAAAAGTGAAGGGCACAGAACATGGGCAGTAGCCACTAGAGAGGCCAGAGTGATTGCCTCTGGCTGGCAGCCAGACAGTGCTGCCCCCTCTGGCCACCTGTCACTGACACCCGCTGCACCTGGGCATGGCCTCCCATCACCATGCCCTGGGCCAGGGTCTGTCTGTCTCTGTGCTACTCGCATGTGCTGACCATCTCTTCCCCTCTTCCTGCCTGGCTCTTCCATCTATGGAGGTAGGCAGGAGTCTCAACACTCTTAGAATGTCCTGTTTTCCCTTCTCTCTACACTGCTCTCCTCTGCTGCCTCCTCCTCCTCCTCCTCCATGCTGTACCCCATCAGTCCCCTCTTCAACCCAGGGCACAGTCACCTGAGCTGTGGGGCACCCTTAGGAAATGCATGTGCCAGACCCCACCAGGACCTGCACATAGCAAGCCAAGGGTACAAGGACCATGACAACTCACACATGTTTTTGTAACCAGTCTCATCTGAGCTCAATTAAACAGAAACTAGACAGAAAGGAGAAAAAAGCAACGTTGCAGCCGTTGCCTGGTGGCTAACTCTAGGTTCAGTTTTTCTGTGAAGTTCTAAATTGGCACATGTATGCAGCATGTCGTGCTATCCAGTGGGTGTGTCCTCTGCGTATCAGTGAGGTGACTGGCATACCTGTTACTCATGAGATATTTTTTCCTTGCTGTGTGGCAGGATCATTCAGAATCTCTGCCTCCAGTTGTTCAAAATACACATTATTTTCAACTACAGTCACCTTATGAGTAACAGGGTTCCAGAAAGTATTCCTACTTACCCATCCTGCTGTTCCCACTGACCAACCTCTTTCTGTTCCCTCCCCAGCCTCTGGTAGCTAGCTTTCTACTCCCAACTTTGGAGAGAGCAAGTTTTTCATTTCCCATGAATAAGATAATGTTAGCTTTCCTTCCCCCATGTTTACTTCATTTCACATAAGTTCTCCAGCTTTACCTGGGTTGTTACATCAGGCAGGGTGTCTGTCTGTCTGTCTGTCTGTCTGTCTGTCTGTCTGTCTGTCTATCCATCCAGGGTACTGCTACATTGTCCAGGCTGGTCTCAACACTTAGGCTTAGACAATCCTCCTGCCCCAGCCTCTTCAGTAGCTGAGACAATGGGCAGGTGGCTCCCCACCTAGCTGAGATTTCACCTGTTAGTATGACCGAATCGTATTCCATGTGTGTTCAGGCCCCTTTTTGCCTGTCCGTTTCTCCCCCATGGACACCCTGGTTGTTTCCACATCTTAGCTTTTGTGTGGGGTGCTGGTGTCTCTCCACATGCAGATTTCATCTCCGCTGGATCTAAACCATGAGTGGGCTGCTTGGGTCATATGCTAGTTCTATTTTTAAGTTTTTGAGGAACTTCCATACTGTTTTCCATAATGGCTGTACTAGTTTGCCATTTGTTCTTCCAAGATTTTTTTTTTAATGTGTGTGTGTGTGTGTGTGTGTGTATATATATATATATATATATATATATATATATATATATATATGTATATGTATATATATAGCTATAGAAATTTTATAACCTGGTCCTCCATGCATGCAAATGTATTCTGGGCATCCTGCCATATCAATGAGTGTGGCTCTGTATCCGGTAGTCATTCATTGCACATCAGTTGGCAAATAATAAATGCCCACTGTGTGCCAGGCACCGTGCGAGGTTTTAAACTTACACTAGGGACAAAACATTAATTTCTGCTTCAACAATGCCTACAGCCCAACTGAGGAGAAAGAGAAACCGAGAATCACACTAATACATGGGCCTAGGAAATGACTAGTTCCTGGCCTACTCACATTTCAGGAAGACTTGATCTATCAAAGAGGATTCTCTCAGGGAAGCTGTGACATGGCTAGGTTTTCAGAATGAATGAACATTAACCAGGTTAGGAGGGCAGGAGAGGGAGCACCAGCAGCAGGATTAGCCTATGTGAGGCTCCAGGCTGGAGGGAGTTTGGCTATGGTGGGTGACAGTCTGAGAACAAGGGAAGAATGGTATGATTAGAGTTGGCAGCGCCAGCTGCATGGCACAGGTGTAGCACACACAGCTTAGCCAGTGCCCAGGAAGTGGGTACTTAGCTTTATTCCCTTTCAATGTTTCAGTGATAAACAACACTGAAATGAATATCTTTGTAACTCTGCGCTAACTGATTATGTACCTGGTACTATACTTTCTTCTGCATGGATCTTGAGAGCTACCGAGTCAAAATCCACATTGGGATTTAATTCCTGCAAGGCTCTCTTGGCAACAGCAAATGTGGCTGTCTCTGTTCAGCCCACCGGGATGTGTCAACCCTGGTTGATAGCCTGGAGGTGGAGCGGAGTCTTTCAGTGCCAGGTGAGAATGGCTGAGGTTCTCTACCAATGGGAGGGGCCTGCCCACAGCATTATAGGTAAGAACTGTCACCATTTTCTGTCTTCAGGTATCGGAGCCTGAACACCAGGTTCCCATCTCAGTCCCACTTCCCATGGATGGCACGACTGTGCGTTGGTCACCTGCACTTTCTGCATTCATTTCCCTACCTAGGAAATGGAGCCAGTAAGAACACCTGCTTGCACGGATGGACCTGGCAATTACATGAGTTAATTTGTGGAAAGTACTTGGAATGGGGATGACATGGTATAAAGGAGACCTGCTATCTTTGGGCAAGTATTCCTACCAGCTCTACATGTTTACAACTCTGTAGTTAGCCTGTGGCATGGTTGGAAAGTGAGAGGCAGAACCTAGTGGGAGGGAGTTGGATCTGGGGGCCCCACAAGGTAAGAATCTTCCTCTGCTGCACACAGATGCCATGATGTACTGCCTGCCCACAGAAAGGAGCAACCATGGACCGATGCCTGCAACTGCAAGCCAACATGAACCTTTCCTCTTTATAAGGTGATTATCTTGGGTGTTTTATCACAGCATAAGAGCTAACATTTTTATTACTGTTAGTATTATTAATATCAGCACCATAATTACTTCCATTTCTATGTGTCTGCTATGTTCATGGACATTTTCCATTTTTAATATTTGCCTGGCAATTGATTTATTTTCAGTTTGGCCTTGTCTTAAGCAATTAAATCCAAGAAATCACAAATTTTGCTATCTACCACATACTTTTCTCTGATGCATGTTGAAAGAAACACAGAATTATTTAAAATTTCAGCAAGTGCTGTTCACGTGTCATTGAGGACATCGCTCTACCTGTGCCATCACACATGAGCCACCTGTGAGGAAGCCCTACTTCCTTCCTGCAAGCTTCCCTCTCCCCTTTCTGCAGCCCAGCTTCACACCTGTATATTTTCTGTGCCTTCTCCTCCTCTCCCATCCTTCACAGGGTGATTCCTCACTCTTGCATCACAAGGGACTGTGCAGAAAGGGCCACCCAGAGGCCTTGGGCCAGCCTGTGTCCTAACTCTGAGCCTCAGTTTCCCCAGCCACAGTGCAGGCAGACTGCAATATCTCATGCATGAAGAGACATGCCAAGCACTTACTGTGTGCCCACCCTCTGCCTGGAAGGTTCAGCACTCTTCCTGAGCTGAGGATCAACTGGGCGGCACAAAACACATCTGTCTCTGAGACATTGGTAAATGGCATGAGAAATGCAAAGCTAGGTGTAGGAGAGAGGGCGATGGCGGTTAGGGAACTCATTCTATTTGGGGCTCAGGAAGCCTCCTCCATAGCTGCCATAAGAGTTGAGTTCTCGGTGTTGAAGAAGTCAGCACCAAGGGATGGGAGGGAGCACTCCAGGCCCCAGGGACAGGTCTCGGTACAGCAAGCTGTAAGTGTGACTACTTTCCAGTAAGGGATGATGTAGCAGTTAAGTCAGAATTTCAGATAAAAACTTGCAAGTGTATCCCATGTACTTCTAAGTCATTTTTGTATTTAAAAAAGAATGGTTGAGGAAAGGGAGAAAAATTATTGCTTGCTTACCTGGAACTTCACTGTAATTGAGAGCCCTCTGTTTTATCTGACAGCCCTCAGCTGAAGCAGCAGGAAGGAGGGAGAGGAGGAGAAAGATGTGTCGGTGACAGGGCTTGGTGGGCCCTGGGTGGTGGTGGGAGTTGACTGTACACAGAGGCTGAGCCCTCCAGCCTGCAGCCCACTCTGGGAGCTCCCAGGTGGGTGTTCTTTGCTTAATGGGGGAAACATCTGTCAGGAACCCCAAGACAGGTAGCTAGAGTCACCCACGTTCTAGAGGACCCTCCGAAGATGACTCATGCTAAGCAATAGGCAAGGAAGCCAGGGCTGCCTCCTGATCTTCTGAGGCAAAAACATCCCTTACATAAATGAAGTGGAAGGGGGTGGTTGGAGGTAGTACGAGAGTGATGTTAAAATTAGAATAACTGTGTTCTCTTAATTAGAAATGCAGTAGGTGCTGCATGAATCCATAATGGGCTTCCTCACAGACTTCTGGAAACAGGAGCACAGGGTCAGGCCTCTGAATATTCATGTGGGCTTGGGAGGGTCCCTGAGGGTGCTCACGCTGGCCAATCACTATGTGACCTCAGGCCTGCCCCACCCTCTCTAGACCTCAGTTTCCCCCTGTGTACTGAGGGCCCCACCCAGTGGGAGATGGATGGAGAGATTAAGTCTGTGACAGGCCACAAAGAGATGAAGCCAGAGGGACACGGTGACACTGAGCTGCCCTTTGATAGAATTGGGGGCCTCTCCTGCGGTCACTGCTGCCTCAAATGAATGAATGAGTGAATCGATAAAAAAATGAATGAATGATCTTTGGCAACTCCTTCCATTGGAGGATGTTGCTATTTTAGGACCTCTGCTAGGCCCTCCTTGGCATTTCCATACTGCCTTGCATCGAATATATTAAAAGGCACCCACATGCCTCATTAAATAAAATTTATTGTAGCTATAGAAGAGTTGAGTTGGGATGCAATTGACTAGTTGAGTAATGTTCTGTTCTGGGGGTGTTTAATTAAACATTTATTCATTTTGACGTGCCAGTGTGGGTTTAATCTTTCCTTCAACTCATTCCTAACTTAGATGTCTTCCCCAACAGGTGTGGGGCTCCTGGCTTGGACCCTGTGCTCTGAGGGCTCCCTGGTCTCAGTCTTTCTATCTGTGAAGGAAGAGCCTGCAGGAGATGAGCCCAGAACTTTTCCTGTGTGGATTTGTAGCTAGCACCCCTGGTGTCTGCTCCTAGGAGCCGTGCTGCTGTGGCCAGGTGTGTGGCCCCGTGGCAGCCTCTTTGCTGCGGTTCTAACACATAGTTAATGGGCTGGAGTTGAAAGCCCTTATGATGGTGCTCAGAGGCAGGCCCTGTGGCAGTGTTTGGACGTTACCGGCTGGCTCCAGGTCCCTAATCTTCAGAGAGCGGGGTGTCATGGCACACCT